>JAYJLV010050544.1:0-83740 GCA_036873485.1 Torymus texanus
TTTCTTCTTCTAGAATGAAGAGGAGGAGGAGGAGTAAGGGTTTTGTTGGGTTATTTGCGGAGAACGAGAGATGCCGTATATATATATATAGCTACACAGGCTTTATTTACGACGTTTGTTCGCGTCGCATTAGAGATGTTCATCCGGGACATCCGTGAGCGTTAAGGATGATGATAATATATTTAAAGATTTAAACGAAAAGACACTATATTTATCATTATATCTGTATATTTTATTACATATATTAATTTATAGATTAAATACATAATATAATATATCAAACTAACTCGCGTTTAATCTTTTTGTTACAGGTATGTAAATCACGTTATTGCCAAATACACCAACCACTACACATATATATATCGTAAGTATATTTTTGTATGCAGTGGTCGTTGATTATGACTAATGTACCTGCAAAGCCCATAAATAGACTGGTTTCGATCTATCGTCGTAAGCACGCGAAACTTTTGTATCTATCTGTGACTTATACAACTGTCGAAATGTCCCCGCTACAGTGGCACACGACGAAATATTGATCACCCTAGAAACCGGTCAACGAGTTTAATAAATATATTTTTTTTTCTCTCCATGTTTTTATAATCCAGCTATACACTGCGATTTTAGTAGCAGCAATAGTAACAGAAGCAAAAGTCGACCTCCGATTTGAATAAAATTTACTTTTACTCGTTTTAGGCCGATATTTCATAACGGCTAATCTCTTGCGCAGAACCCGCTGGAGAGTTTATATATATTTATTATTATACGATAACCCAACCGCGATAGTTTACATTCTAATTCGAGAACTCTAGTTCGACTAATTTGCATTTTTCTTTTTACGAATATGCTCAGTGTATATATATGTATATATATACACAGTTGAAAGACCTTTCAGTTTTCCGATTAGCGAAAATTAGAGTTAGCTTTATACCACCGAGCAATTCGTCACGGGGCTCGCATGGCCAAATTGGCCACCAAATCGCTGTGTAACGCGACGGCACTTTGCGTCTCGCGAATCGTAAAAAATTACATAACGCATATAAAGCTATATAAACGTGGGTGTATATAGGAAAAGATGAGGAAAAAAAAACAGAATTCTCTGCTTACCACGAAATTTTTATTTATGCAACGAGCATAGCGTAAAACCATGTCTTAGAAACGATCGTTCACCTGCGGTTCTCGTTCAGTTGTATATATACTTATATATACATATGCTAAACTTTTACCTGGTTTTGCATCCTTTCGACTTCTTTCTTGTGCAATATAGTCGCGCGAATTCCCTCAAGTGCACGTTACCGCTTGTATCTATAAGTATACTTTCCACCTTTCAGACCACGGAAAAATCCAGATCATATTAGCTGTGTCGGTGCGTATTTGAATTTTCGCGGTGCGGAATCGGAATGAGTTTTTCGACCCGTTCTAATGACATAGCATACGGTCGAGTACGAGAAGAGAGAGGAAAACGTTGTTTTGCTCATGTTTCTACTTTTTTTTGCCTCTTTACCTCGGCGTTTTGTGGATAACCTTTTCCGGACCGTTGACTACACCGCGTCCATGTCTATTAGTCACGTGTTGCATGCTTTTTGCACTGATTTTTCACTTGTCGGTATATACGCGCGCGACATTCCTACGTGTATGCGCATGCACGCACGGGGCTAATTAAAACGGAAAACGGACAGTGGTACGGTAGTGAATGTGTGTGTGTGTATATGCGTAGAGGTATGAGCGTGAGCGCGAAATTTATGTGCAATTAAATTGTAGCGATCGTTTTTGTACGTCGCCATAGGATTATTACAGTGATCGAAATGTAATTGCGCGAAAATTGTATATAGACACGGACCGCGTAGTCATGTTTTTTTTTGTTGGGTTATCAAAATCTTTGAATAACGATCGGTAGCTGTTTTTGTCGAATTATGCGGTCATATAGTGCGTTTAAAACCAAATATTCATGTAAATGTTTAGAGGTAGTTAAAAAGAAAAAGCTTTTAAAGGAAGTTATGATAATAATGAGCGAGATTAAGGATCAAAATATCGGTAATTTTGCGTCCGATTAGTTCACTTATTATTTTACGTAACCTTTATGTTTATATTTATTTTTTTTTCTTATTAAGCACCATTTTCTAAAGTACCATACATATTGATTGTTATAAAAGAAAGTCTTGCGCAACGACTATTTATTCTAAGCACATTTTAATAAAGACTACGTCGTCCCTTTTGCCCATCTCGAATATTTTAATCAACACAGAATTTATGCATGAAAAAAAATTTTCATTAAACGACCCAACGCCATTAGCATAATTATTATCCTTCTTACCTAACGCACTCGTGTCGTTCATCCGGTCATCAGTCGCCGACACAGATGATGATGCAACGATCGTCATTGCATATAGCCATCACACTTTTATAATCGCCAACAGCTTGCGAATATTTACAAAAACAATCTCGCAAGTTGAAAAGTCAACAATGACAGTACTGACTTGCATTTTTTTTTCTTTTTTTTCTCTCTCACTCAAAAGTGCAGGCAAGCACAAGACGGGTATATATATATAGCAATTAAACCTGTATGCGATATCGGCCAGCCTCTTTCGCGTACATGTGTAACGGAGATTGAAGAATCGTCGAAACACAATGCAATTCTCCCGTGCGTGCGCGTGCACTTGTATACCGAGGGAAAAATAACACACGCGGTAATTACTATTGCTATATAGACGCGTGTATATATAGTCGTAATTTTGCGTGTCTGTGAAAATGCGATCGACGACGTGGCTATTAGTTTCTCCTGCGCGCGTACGCACGCACGCATGCTACGTTAATAATAGAAGGAATAACCTATTTTCCGTAATTGCATGAAATATTTATTAAGTTTCGTATAGGTATGTTGAGAAGGTTTTGAGAGAGAAAAGTTTGCACGCGCGCGTGTGCAAGCATAATTTATATGTATAAACGTCATATTTCAATAACGAAGTGTCTCAACAATATAATAACTGCGGCGTGTTTTAATGAATGTTTGTGTGTGTGTGTGTGAACATTTTCATACGTTAATCGAACGTTAAAATGTCGTTTGTTCGGTTTCTTTATCTGTGAAACGATAAAATTGTTCACATCACAGCGGCACAACAGATGAAATGTATAGATGGCCTAGAAAAATGTACCTTTGTCCTGACAATTAAGTTAATGCTTTTGCTAATTGAAAATTGGGGTTTCGAGATGACGACAAAAGCTACTTAGAAAATACCGTTTTAATTGAAAGAAAATCGTTTTTCCGTGCAGCAACATAATTTCATTGTGGTTTGCGTTTTTCCCGTTTCACGCACCGCGTCAATCACGAATAGCTGAGGAAAAAAAAGATTGGGTATCAGTGGTTTATTCTGTGTCAGACGGGACAAAAAGAAGAAGAAACGTAATCGATCAATTGTCAGAGTTAAAAATGATTGAGCCGGATAAGAACCTATATTCTTCGTTCCGTCGTTTAAAAGTATACACCTTATTAATTTTTAACAGTGTATTTTCCTCTCACCGTCAAATACACATACGACGAAAGGTTTTACATTCCTATATATATACCGAAATACGATTGTGCCACAACAACGGCAAATTAATTCATTTAATTGACACAAAGGAACAAATCAACCGAAAATTCACGGTTTGACGAAACACTGGGCAATTCGGCCGGTTCGTAACGACGTTAAACGCTTTTCTAAATCCACAAACAATGCACTTATACACTGTACACACAAGAGGCATGTGAATTTAGGAAATAAAAAAAAGAAAAAAACAACACGCCACTGTATGATGTGAATCGTGGGCTGAAAAACGAAGAGTCATCAAAATTCTGTCGTAACAATAGCGACAGAAAATTAAGTAACTCATCTTCGTCCTGAACAATGACTCGATGCATTGTAACGCGGATTTACTCCACATATTTGCCGCCGCTGATGCTCTCGTTGTTCCTTAGCACATTATGGTTAGTGCTATGCCCTTGTGTAACGGAATATCGCTCGCTTGATTAATTACCTCGCGCAAGGAATTTAAGCTTATAATTCCCTACCTCGCTCAACAATACCACAATTATCTTCTTAGCGATCGTAATGAAAAACGCGAAACCTAAAACATTCGAAAACTATATTTAAAAAAAAAAGTGAAATTATTCTATACTGCACGTGACATCAACGCAACTTCCCCTGCGTGGTACTTCTCACAGTAATACTATACGAGCGTGTGCAATAAGGGAAAGAAAAAAGAAAACAATGGCACGCGATTCCCGCAACCCAGAGTTCTAAACAGATGCATATAATACGTAAACTGCGTAAGGAAACGAGAAGGAAAAGAAGAAAAAAAACATAGCAGTTGCAGGTGGCAATTTCGCGTGTACTGCTGGTGCTATACCCGTGCGCGGGAAAAAAACCATTTGTTTCTCCTCAGTACCTCGGCAGTGGGCGTTATGCAAAGCTGTGGTGTCATTGGCCTTTTTAATCGGGGATAAGGTCGGATTACCGTAGAAAGCAGAAGTATTGGGAGCAGCACTGTACAGTGGATTTTATGTAAAATGCTAATTCAGTCCAGGGTTGCTTGATTAATCAAGGATAGGGGTTCGGAAATATATACTAGAACACATCGTTGTTAATTTTCGAAAGTAGTAAAGGTGATGGAAAAAAAGTTATCGAAAGGAAGTATCATTAAATAAAGGCGCTTTCGAGTCTACAGCGGTAGTATCTAAAAATTGGTGTCTCGAAATTTTTTTTTTTTTTTCTTCGAAATTCATCGGCAGCTTTTTTTGCAGAGCTGTTGATATCTGAGTACAGTTATCGAATGATTTACGTATAGCTATTGAAAAAGTATATTAAAAGTTCTATATATTACCGCAACCCAAATTTGGATATTTTAATATTTAAGGATGGGAACCTGTCGAAATGTCACCCATGTAATGTAAAACTATTTTGTGAAGAATTCCAAGTTTCCTTTTTTTCTTTGTATACGAAAACTATTTTGAACATTATAAGAAACCGGTACCAGACGTTCTTGAAAAGCATACGATATAAATTGTCATAAACTTTTTAACTTTTTACCGTCATTTATCTTTACACTTATCAGCTAATTTATTCGTATATAAAATAATTTCAAAGTGAAATATACTGTATATTCGTAAATTATATTGCCCGCTTCTTTTTCTTAAATTTATCGCCAATAAATTTCAGGTCACATTCTATTTCCAGTTTCTCCATCTATAATTATTACCTTCTCAACGCGCGATTCGCATTTTCCATCTGTTCTTTTTTCTTTTTATTTCAAAAATAAAACCCTGCAGTATATACCCCACCAACGTTCGCGAACCATCGTTTCTCTCTTTCTCCCTCACAAAATCCTACAATTATACCCCACTCCTTTACCCGATCGTGCAAATGACAGCGATTAGTCGCTTCAACCGATCTGCAACCTCGGTATGTATAGATACATATAATCTCCGAGTATTCGATGTGGGTCAAAAACGTTCGCGACTACTGCAAAACGAAGCCTCACTGTCGACAAAAAAAGACCTAATCGCCACTTGCTGCGCTCGAGATTCATCGAATCTTATTAGTCCATCTATAGGATCTGTATGTATATATGTATATACGGCAGCGTAACGGTTGAGTGAGTATAGCATAGGCAATCGGTATGTTATATATTTAGATGTAAACGGTCGATGGTGTTTTGTTGGGGACGAATTTTTCTTGATCGATTTGATGGATGGGTGAGAGGAAAGTGCATAATATATGTATAGATGATAACGTCGTGGGTAATTATATCATTAGGAAGAATTTCAGCACCGTATCGAATCGGTTGTCGTGGACTTTTTCGGAGATTCTTGGATGATGTGTTGGCAGAAATTATTGGTAGCAGCTTATTAATAATCGTTTTGCAGCGAGATGTTCAAAATGTGGGTCAAATATCACGCGCGGTCGAGATGATCTCAGGATGATGTATGTAATTTGGAAAATGTCCAACAATTTCGAAGTTTTTATACATTTACATATACCTATGTAAGCTTCATAAATACATTCAAATTCATGCAAATTTCAAAATTGCTCGAATAAAACGCACACAAAAAAAGTGTTTTTTAAATTTTATATTTTCTTATTATATTCTGTATGGAATTCATTTCTTGCCTTAATGCATTTATTTATTCGTAAACCAATAACCCAAAACCCAAAATAAATAATAATAATAATAATAATTTATTCATAAACCAATAACCCAATAACCCAAAAGAAATAATAATAATAATAAAAAAACCCATAGAACTAAGAGTTGTTAGTACGTTGAAAAAATCTGAAAAAATTCTTGCACGATGATATCGCTCTAAAAATATAAAAACACCTGTATTACACGCTCACTGACTCACAGCTATGACGCCTGTCTTAAAGTAATCTTACTGCACACCATCACAGCACATTCTGGCTAACGATTCACCAATTCTCTTATCAAAATGACTCGGAAAAAATCTAAAAACCTCGTGTTGTTTTATTACTCCACGAGGTCACCCATATTACTTCACTTTTAAAAGTAGCACTTCAGTTCAAGTATAACAGACAGGCGACGCCATCATACACACGCACACACGACTTTTTCAATTGTAAAATTTCTCGCTCACTGTCTCTTCAAACCTTTTCATTTACATCTCATTTTTTCCCTCGTTGCTACCACCCATGCGATCATCAAAAATCGTCGCACACACCCAACTTCCCTCTCTTTCTATCTCTTCTTCGTATCCACACCTCCTATATAACCTTGCACCGCTTTCCAATCCTAATTAGCGACTGTGGGCGCCGATTTCTATACGCGCATCGTCGTCGCCACATTATACTCATACTTTCGCAAGAAAGAACAGGCAAAGCAAGGCCATACGTATATTACATGATCGCAGCCGCAAGTGCGCGCACGAAGAGGCGCACATTCTTCGGTATCGCAGTAAACTCATCTCTCATTGTTATAGCGTAACGAGGCTCATTTTTTTTTCTTCTTTTTTATTCAATCGCCTCGCGAGAGTGCTAAGTTCACGGCGGTTCGCGTATAGTCTGCGCGTATGATGTATCTATGAATTTATATAGATATACTCGAGCGTTGATATCAGATGGAAGAATGGAGCTTCTTTGTTGCATTTCTGCTATATGGCGGTGGTGTAGTATAGTATGTTATGAGTATGATGTGATGGTGATTGAAGGGATTGTGTGTACGTACATCTGTGTATGGAGCTGCAGGGTATATAGCCGTTCTTTGACATCGATATAAAGGAGCGGTGCATAGTGGAATATTGCATATCATAGTCATAGGGTAATGATACGACACGGTTGTTATGATGAAGACGCTGTGTATATTCTACGATAAAAGTGACGACGATTTCATAGAAAAACAGCTAATATCCCGGAGTTTAATGTCGGATGTATATTATACTGATCATATCTTAATAAAACTTCATTTTTTGTTCGTTATATAGTGTGTATAGTTTATAGCTATGGAGTTTCTAGGCCAATCTGATTAACATACAAGTATTTACTTTTACTTTTAATATTTTCTTTTGGATGTAATGTAATCACCGCGTTTTACGACACCACAGTTTTGTCCCGTAGACTGGTAATCAGCGCTGTTTACTTTCCCTGAGTATATAGAAACCGCGCGCGATTTTTGGTGAAATCCTGAGTCTGAAACAGCATCTCATAAATGGATTTTACGACTGCATAATAATACTATTTTGAGAAAGTGTTCGCATGTATTTTAAACGCCTTGGAGGAGCTGTCGCCTGTGTCTTCTTTTTTCTTTATTATTTACTTTTTTACGATTTTCTTAATTATTCCTATTTCGCAGCGTTTTCGAGTTGTAATTTTTACCTTGACTTCGATGAGAATAGACTTTACGATGGCTTAATTGCGCGCAAGTCAACTCGATGCAATTATGACTTGTTATTTTTAAACCTATGTGAAAAGTGAAATTACTAAAATTGCATTCTCGTAGATGTACTTATATAAAAGAAAAACTAGTCAAAGACTGCCTGAGATTCTTCAGGGAAAACCCAATGTAGTACAAAAAATTTTAGGTCTTAGTCCAAATGTAATCCGATTACAAGTCAATTTTCTCATATAATCGTTTATCGACTATCCTATACATAATTATATACAACTTCGCAAAATCCTGCAACAACATTTATCGTCACTATTTTGTTACCCCCTAAAACCGGAGGATCAACCGAATCCTTCCACATCATTACCCACTCATGATCCGCACACAGCAAAAAGTCGCAAAATCCTTCCGTTCATCCTCTCATTTTCACCACCACCTTTTACGACCTCTTCCCTCCTCTGTCGCCTTTACAACCTCATCACCTCATCCTCCGGTGCCTCCCAGATTTACACCGTCACAAAATCCCGCTCCGTCACCTCGACGCAAATGTCAAGGTCCCAGCGGCAGCGAGTTAGCAGGGCGCGCGCGCTTCTTTCGCCTTGCCGTCGTCGTTGTCGCTCGGTCGTATATCATCGCTCGTGTGCGCGGGTAGAGATAGAAGGGTAGACATTATAGGTATAAGATGTGTATATATACGTGGACGGGAAAAACCGTCACTACGCGGTCCCGTTATTACTGCGTGAATGCATACGTGCATTCTGTCGATTCACGTTATATAGGGATTTAGCGCAAGTGGAAATGGTGGTTGATGTGGAACCGCGTGAGATTGGAAATGAAAAAAATCCATGTTTTATTTTGAATTTATTACAGCATAGATTTTCTTTTTACAATTAGTGAGTGATGAATTTTCATGTGGATATAGGCATTGTTGTACAGTTCTAATGGCGGTTCAACAAGCTTAGCTTATAAATATAAACATATATATAATATGAAGGTTATACCAAACAGTAATGATTTTCATGATTAAATGTAGCACATCGTGAGTTATCAACAGGTCGTTAAATCACAAACACAACAAATGTAAGCAATCTATTAAAATAAATTATATATATCATCCATAATCATATATGAATTCTGTCAAACAAATTCATCCAATTTTTCTTTCGCAGTCGCCTTCGAGATGAAAATTCAATGATCACTGTATAGACTATACTACAAATAAATTTCTATATACACAACACACACGCAAAAAAAGCATCAACCCACACAGCGTTTGCGCATATTATATACACAAACTCGCGCATAAAATTAGCATTAACAATAACTTCTAGATAAAACCGCGTCTCGGCAATTAGAATTGGAAATCGCGCGTGTTAACAAGCCTTTAAAACGTGTTATGCGTTTATAATACACTCATCGATAAACCGCACAACTCGCATTTATTCCTCTTCCATTCCCCTTACCCACAACGATTATCATTATATTATACACCAAGCGAAAATTCTCTTTTTGAAACTTCACACGGCCACGTAAAATACTCGTCGCGAAAGCGCGTGATGCGAGCGCGAAAAAAGTGAAATTCGCCCCCTCGAGCTAAAAAAAAAAAAAACTCTCGCGCCGAAAATAATAACACATCGTGCGCGCTTCTTCTTCTTTATCCTTCGGGCGATATAAGTCCAAGATGTGCGCATACAGGATGTACATATATGTAGACTTTCTCGCAAGATGTGACTTTCGACCGTAAGTCAGCTGCTTTTTCGAAAACTCGCGCGTACATGCGACTGGCTGTCAATTTTAACGGTCTCCGCAGGCGCGTGCTTATATAGAGTCGTATATAACTGTCGCGCAGTTTCTTGCAGTTGGAATGATAGTTTGTTATGGTTCTAAATGATTTTTATGCGTACATACAATATAATATATTTTTCTTAGAATGCAGTTGTCGTGTACTGCGCGTGGATGAAAGATTGTACTTCACGTCATGAAGATATAAATTTCCGGTAATTATACCAGTGATGCGCGTACGCGTATATATATAGTTTTATTACCACGCGAGTGCAGCTTCTGCTCCGCTTTGAAGATAATAATTTTAAAATAAACGTGCGTGCGCGGTACTGCGCGTATTTTAATGAAGCAATAATAAACAGCAGCTGTAAATGTATACACACGCGTGCGTACGTTCGTAATTTAAATATATATATTAAAAAATATGACCTAGAAATTGTTTCTGTCAGCTAACATGTATATATATTTATAGATTTAACGAATGATAAAAGAAAATATGGTTACGCAAACGTTTCGAGATACACTACCTTCGAGACAGGACATAATTTCAATAATATATATCAATCGAGTGACCTTGTTAATTAGAAAAAAAACATATGTAAGAAAACCAGTCTCTCTCTATAAAATCAATATTCGAAAATCCCGCTCTTTCGCAACCGACAATCAAATTCCCACCATTATCGACGCTCGGCGTGGAATTCAAAGCGTCGCGCTTTAAATCGCAAATAAATATCGGACCGTTCGTCCGCAACGTTCTACACGCTGCGAAATCAGCATTCAAACGGCCCTCGGCAACCGCAGGGTCCATTTACCTTAACGAGGGAAGCCCCCCAAGACCGAGAGATCGGTTCTCTCTCTCTCTCTCTCTCTCTCTCTCTTTCCCTATCGCGATCGTGGCGGTGCGCAGTAGTAGATAAAGAGGGACTCGTGGAGGGACTCTTCCGTCTTTTGATGATCTCCGCGCGCCTTTCCGCGTTTGTTTGTTTTCGTAGTAGTCGTCGTTGGCTTTGGCGAGGATCGAGTACAGTAGTGGAGTAAGGATGTGATGGACGTGAGAGAAGTGCTGGTTTGGTTTGGTGTGGGGGGGTTGGAATGCTGAGGGGATGGAAGAATAGGAAGAGTTGGAGGGAAACTAATAATGTTTTTTTTTTCTTATATACAATTATTATATTTTGTTAACTTTCTTTTCCAATTGACAAAGGTTCAAATTTTACCATTAGATAAAAAATATAGTCTTAACGTGCACTAAACCCACATATTCTATACAAATAGGTGAAAAACTATACATAATATTAATATATAAAGTTTTGTACCTATTATTAATATTTCTATCAATTCTCAATAAATACCAGGTAAATTTTCGCTTTGTCGCAAACGAATTATTGCACAACTTGCGGTATAAGGCTAAACATAGGTATAAACAAAACGTACAGTATTGGCTGGAAATTTATTTTTTTCCGCCGAAGCGGGTAATTACTTTTGCTATATACGTATCGTGCAATAAAATGTATTTCATCATAACAAGTGCTGAAATATCACGACGACCAACGTCCGCTGCACGCACATATACTTATACCCAGTAATTTTATAGCGGTGTATTAATTTCACGCTATCTTTGTACGAACATTTTATTCAGTTTGCGACCATCACGACAACTTTATAATTTTTAAACGAACTTTTTCGCTGATCTTTTAAATTTACCAATAGTTTGCAAACTCTTTTATTTTCCAAGTAAATTCTACCAACAATTCCTTACATTTATATAACAAAAGAAAAACTCTCCTTTAAAACATTCCTGCAAACCTTTGCAGCCCAACCGTATAATAACAAAGTAAAACCTACATTTCAACTCAACAACCGAGTGCCTCCGACACTTCGTATATTACTCAACGTTAAAAAGTAGAACAAAGAAAAGCACTTTAAAAAAAAAAAGTAAAAGAACAGTCCAACGTTCAAAACCAGTAGCATAACGACAACTCAAAATTCGGCCGTTAACCGTGTATATACCAACTGACGCTCGTATATATACAGCCAGGTGCTAGTCTATACCTTCGCTCATATTATTCCCTTATTCCCAAACGCGTACCAACCCGTCCATACCAACGATTCGCAATTTTTCCCTCAGCATCATCCTTTAACCTGTGGCCTTCGCCTTGCTCAAGATGAAATAAAAAAAAACCAACATCGCTACCGATTTTTCCCGACGCTCTTGCAGTATATATACATATACTCTCCTCGCACATACAAACAACATATATATATATATATACATATATACATACACTCGCTTCTCCTTTATCCTTCTCCCCTCTCTCTCTCTCTCTCTCCATCCGTCTCTTTCTCCACTTCCTTTCACCGTCGCGCTCCGCTGCCGCGCGCGCGCGGATAGTGTCTGACCACGCCGGCAGCGCGCCGCGCCGGTCAGTTTACGGCGTACGAACGAGCCAGCCGGTCGTCGTTCTCTTCGTTCGTTTCGCTCGCGTTCGGTGCTTATTATAAGCTTTTCTATTGTTGTATATACACATTGTATATATATATATAGATCCAGGAGTGTGAAGTGCGCGTGGTATATACGAGGTGGTGGTCCTGTGGATTATGGTATAGATAACACAACATAATATACAATATATATTATACATCGACGTGAGGTGCTTGAATGGAGAATTCGAAAATATTTATTTATTTTTTTTTATTTTTTTATTTTTCGGTATATACCACGAGGATATAGTGCGGTATCCTTTGAATCGTGACGAAAACCATTCAATTGCGCTAGGATATATCCAATGCGGGTAATTGGCTTGAATACGTATAGCCCTGGATAGGAAAAATCCTTCCGCACTGTTGGCCGTGCTAATGAAACGACAGCCGGCGGCTGGTATAGAGACTTATCTAAATTAAACGAGGGTGTTCTAATAAATTAGATAAGAAAAACACCTGTACGTGGTGTCTGATCATTCCTGAGTGTCTGTGTATATGTGTGTGTGTGTGTGTGTGTGTGCGTGGGTCTAGTATTAAAAAAAATCTATTATACTCGGCTGATTTACATTGGTAATGAAATCGTGAAATGGGGGAAGGAAAATTCTGCGAGCTTTAAAATTATTTTATACATAATATATATCGGGCGCCCTGTAAACATCGCCAAGTGATTTTATCGCCGCGACGCGACGTTTATACCGGCCTATCAAAAGTATTGCAATAATTCAGATTTTTGAGTCAGTTGTGTGTACGTTAGGTATATATATACATGCTCTCAAAGACCGAAATGCGTTACAACAAAGGGAACGGGACAGAGTAACGATCGGCCTTGTTCCCTGTTCGTAACGTGTCGGTGGCGGCTGCAGCAGCACTACAACTCGTATGTTTTTGCACTGTTAATCGAAGAAACTGCGAGAAACTTTGGGCTCAAGGATGCCGGTGTTTCATTTGCGTATATTTATAGACCATCGTTATATAACGTCAGTGGCAAAGAAATCTACAATAAAAGCTTGCAAAAAACCGGCGAGGGATCGGGTTGAATCTCTTTTCTATATATATACACACACCCGGTTCGTGTTATTTAATCTTATTATCCAGACTTGTTGTTCCCGTATATATAGGCTATATATTAATTGACTCTGATACACCGAGCGTCCTGCTGCTTTCAAATTTTTAGTTACTCATCCCTTAAACCTCTGACTCATCCTTCTGTTTAACTGCTTTATAATGCATCGACCCGCATTCTTACAACTGCACATTTAGCATCGCTGCAAATCGATTCGGAAATCCGCGATGACAGTAGTGATTATATTACACGAACGCACTTGCGACCTGGAGATTTTTCTATTAACAAGTGTATACAGTGCCACTGCCAGCAGGTTTAATTGCGAGTACGTGCGGTACACACGCCGGCAGTAATAACGTGCAATTTACGCCTGTGCGAGCGTCGCAGAAACGGCTTTTCAATGCACACAGGTGTATATATATCTATATGTATAGGTGCCTAAGTTACGGGACTCAGTATGCGAGGCAATTGCGTAATGTTTATTGTAAGGTATATATAAAGGGTCAGTGTAATAAGAGGGAGGGTTGAGAGAAAAGTAGTCGTTTTGATGCGAGTGTTTAGAAAGTTTCTTGTGGGTTTGTTTGCAAGGTTCGCTACGCTGGGATGAGCCCTGAGGATGAGATGAGATTATGGCGCGCGGGATATTCGTGGGAAGAGTCTGGGATGCCGATTGTGGGTGGCTTTTTTCCCGTTAATAGATTGAAGGGATGGTTAAGGAAACAAAGTTATTCAATGAAACAACTTATTTTATCGTATTTTCTATAACCACTCATATAATTGAAATAGGAAGTAAAATTAGGAGAGAAGTACGTGAATAAAGTTTTAGAAGTAAAATGCGATCACAAGCATTTTTCAAAATACATTAAATCTAGTACCAATTTTTCTTCTTCATACAGCAAAACATCTATTTTTACCTCCACCGTTTACGATTACAAATACGTGCTACCTATTTATAGCAACGACCTTAACATCCTAGTAATACAAATTTTACAACACCTGCCATTACGCTGTCTCTTTATACGTCCGGCAATCCAAGGCATTTAAAATAAAAAGAAAAAAACGATACGCAATAAATGTACACGTCGCGCGCAGAAAAACCAAAACAAATGGAAAATTTTGCGACCGAATATAAGTATACATATATATGAGTTTAAGCGTCTGCCTCCCGTTAAATGAGTTAACGAATGTCCTAATAAAAATTCAAATTGAGACATCGGCCCGTAAAATCTGCCTCTCGCGCGTGTGCCTCTTCGAAAACGCAGTGCTTCGATCTTAATTGGCCCATACAGTTATTTTCTGGCTGTAAAGCGCGTACGCGTCTACCACCGTTGCTGTTCATATTTAATTTCTATATCAGAGCCCCTAATGAATTTATACACGTGTCGTCTTGTTATTTCGCATAAATTTATCGCTATACTATATTTTTTCAAGCAAAAGCTTATACGTATATATTAAATCTTATTCTTAACAATTAAAGTAGGACAGCTATATTTTAGTATTTATCGATCACGACCACTATAAGCATCATATTATTATTACGCAAGATCAGGATTTTGATCTAGTTTTCGCCTATGTAGACACACAACGCCAAAGTTTGTCAGAAAATTAAATCGTAGACAAGCGCGTATACACGCTTATGGTTATCAGCGCGTTATCGCGCGCGAACCGGTTAAATTATGTTTATCTTCCGCTGGCGTTTAGTTTGCAAGTTTAAAAGTTCTGCACGCGGGTGGTTTATCGCACTGTGCATACACATAGTTTTACCTCCATATCCATATTTCTTATGTATTTACAGCTCGATTCGCCGATAAATGCTCTTTTTACTACGGGCAATAATCATATACAATGATACGGACATACGTGCAAATGCCGCGTGTATGAGAAATTATTAAAGTACGCGCCAATTGTATATAATAATTAATATATAGCACGCGGGCATTGGAATATAATTAAATTACGAACGAGGAGGAAAAATAGTTGTGAGCTGGCAGTTAGAATATAACTATGTTTTTTTTTTGTTTTGCAGTTATATGATTGGCGTTTTACCTTATAGAATTATTCATGGATTTATTTATAAATTGCGATGATCTCGTTCAGTGTTTTGTAGAGAAACAGAGAGAGAGAGAGAGAGAGAGAGAGAGAGAGAGAGAGAGAGAGAGAGAGAGATGAGTTACTCATTGATGCGTTCATATCATCTTGAAGAAACTACTTTTAGCCATAATACTGGTTTCTACTCGATCTGCACTTAACAGAATAAAAAGACAATAGAATCTATTACCGAACACGATTACAGACAAACCATCAACTTTATCATTCAAGTCAATCACCCGGTCACTCTCTAAGAAATATTTTTAATTTTGCTTATGATACTGCAAACTTTTATATACAATTCAATTATTTTCTTTTTGTTAATATTTCTATTTTTGTAACTAATGTGATCAAGGGCCACGTTATATTATAAATAAATAAAATATATCGTAGAAGAAAATAATTATATAGAATTTACAATCGGATTAAACTCTACAATATAACTTAAAGTATCGTAAATTCAACGAAACTATTTTTACGAAAATAATCTCTGCTTAACATTAAAATACCATCTGTATGCGCTCTCTATTAGATTCTATTCTCTGAACAAAGTAAACCCTCAATCCTGATACACACACACACACAAACACAACTACAATTTAATCGTTTCCTCGTACACCGATACAACGACACATTATACAGCTCAACCTCTCCCTAAAAAAGAAACGAAACAAAAAAAAGCAACCTCGCAAACGACACCCGTACACCTGAGACCCTCTCGTTCGAACGAGCTTGAGACTATTGTCTCTCGTCGTCCGCTCTATCTCCCCCGTATAGCCTTGTATACCACTATTGCATCACGAACCGCGCAAATGGCCAGGACGATTAAAAGGCGATTTTCCCTCACGCGATGCGCTTGGCGATGTCCACGTACACTGTGTGTGTATGTGTGTATCTGCTTGTTTATCTCTCTCTCTCTCTCTCTCTTTATACCTGCGCCGGTGTGTTTAGTCGAGGGTTGACGATTATTATATACCGCTGGATGATAGGCGTATACACATTTGCTCGGTGATTGTAGCGGTCGATGCCTACGTGGACGACGGTGTATGTGTGTAGCGGGGGATCTATTGTTTTTAGAAGGATTTAGCGGTTCTCGTGTATATATCTATATACATATAACGTATACGTACAAGGTTAATTATACCGGTATATTTAAAAATTAGCGTGTGTTCGCTGTTATTCCGATGGTATAAATATACACGTGTATATATATACGTATGTGAAGGCGTTATCGTTAGTGCAGTAGCGCAGATCGAGGATAAAGTATATGTGCAGCAGATGTAGAAGTATATGACATACACAAACTATTTTAATGCTACAGATCACGTTACACCCATTATTACAGATATGACATAGAGCTACGCGCTAATAAAACGGTAATAAGAGTGAAATATAGAGCTTCGTTTCGCGTTATATTATTTTGCCAACTGTATAATGCACGTACGCACGCGTGGTATCGGTATTGTTAAATTATCAGCTGTATACGCACATTAGCGCGTTGTTAAGTCAGTTATAAAACGTACTACAATCACGTTATCCGATAACGATTGTCCGTATCAGATTAACATTATACCGATAAAACAATATTCAACCAACCCCCCTTTTATACACATATATACACTCATATAACCGGAAGTTTCATCTACCGGAACAAAGCAGCAGCCACAAAAAAACAAAACAGCCCCTAAAAAAAAAGACGACGGATAAAACAATAGTTGTCTACAGTCTTAAAGGAACGCAGCGATTCTAGTGTATATATGCACGCGCGTGTCGAGACAAAAGGGAGACTCGCGCTCCGGAAACTATATAGCGGCCAACCGCCGAAAAGGCCATTATATTATTACGTAGCCGCGTTGCGCGCAAGGGGAACTGGTTGGTTGTGCGTGCACGCACGTATATATACATGTATACACGTAACGATGATGCGTCAGGTGAGTCATGTATATATATGTACGTATGAAAGTTTGGGGAAAAACTCGACCTTTGCTGTACTTTCGTGGTGTTCCTGCGCGCGACTGTAGTTCGTGACTTGAATACACGCGTAATCAGAAGCAATGCAGTATACTATATATAAACCGAGCTATGCGCGAGTTTGTGATGCCTCGGTACCTTCGACGTTATATATTATATATACTCAAGCACTCACGGATATTTTTATTACTCTTTCAAACTTATAACGAGATACAACCTCGATTATTTACACTCCAATTCCTAAACCATTTACCATCCGCCCAAACACTGAAAAAAAAACCATCCATTCATCGTCGCTGCTGGGGAGCTCTCTACACCTCGTAAACACCTGTATATATATACATCTCCTTCGAAAAAAAAAAACGAACTTCAGCTTCATAACTCACACGTTGCTAACGGAATTTCCACCATTAATGAAAATCGCACCGATTAATTATGATTCTTTGCGTTGTATCTAGAGATATATATATACATGTATATGTACGGTTAAGCGTGCCCGATGCATATCAAGACGAGAGAACGAGCGATGCGTGACGTTTTCTGCGCACTCGCACGCGCGCGCTCTGCTTAGCTCGAGCAATATCTCTGCGCGCGCGCGCGTTCGCAAATTGGAGGCGGTGTAGTGTGGTGCAGAAACGAAGGCCAACGGTCGACGCCTTTCCTGCTGCGGCTCTTTTTTGCTTTATCTAAAAAGATATGTGTATATTCAGTGGTTAGATTATGAACATTTCGAAAAAATCGTGTGGCACTTTCGAATTGGATATATATATATATATATATATATATATATTTAAAAGCCAGGGTTGCGTGTAATTGTAGTCGCTTAAAATTTATTTCAATTTAATTCCAAATATTAATATTTTTAATGTCTATGCAGGTTAGAAATTACTTTTAAAAAACGTAAAAAAAAAATTAACAAGTAGGTCAAGATTTTATTAAAAACGATATATTTTAAGAGACTACGAAACAGTTAAGCTCATATATCCAATCGTTCCTGGCCTTCGGTTCATTTCCGCAACCTTCAATCACAGAATGTCTATTCCAATACCACTACTATAACGCCTAATGTATATCATTATAACAGTTGACTTTAAGGTGTGACACTCGCACGCCAAGCAGCCAACAAAAAAAAAAAGAAACGTAACAAGCAAGTAGCATATAACCACAGCGCAGCCAGAAGCACCGGCTATATACGTTCATTTTCCGCATTTGAAAATTAAGTTATAGCACCTCGGGACACGCAAGACCTGCTATACAAACGCGCGTGCCAACGAGGATGTTTAATATACACTTGCCGTATACTATATAATTACGAGCGTTCGCGCCTCGAATTCATAATCCACGCGGATCTTAAGACGATAAAATTCAATCCTGCATCACACGCTAACCTCTGCCAACCCACTTTTTTTTCTTCCTCTAAACTACACAATCGAACGAAGCAAAAAATAAAAAATCGAACGCTATTGCAAAACGAAACTACAAACCGCACCACCTGCAAACACTTCCGCTCGGTCAAAACAATACACACCGAACCGATCCCACGCGACACGACATCACGTCGTCCTGTACAATTGAACCAAGGCATCATCCGGCTCGCACGCGCGAATCGCCCGTTACCTCTTGCTGCACAGAGATCCTGATTCCCGGTTATCATTGCCGCCTCCTCGGCCCACTTCGAGGTCTTATATATGCTCGCAACTATATATATATACATCTGCGATTATGAATTAGTCCCATGTCTCGCTATATACTCCGACAGATGCGCAGCATCTCAACAAAATAGAAGGCTTTAGGTAATTAGCTCGAACGATCGAGGAGTTATTTGGGTTATCGGGCGTGGAATTGATTTGCTGTCGCGCGAGCTGAGTGGAACCGGTAAACGCGACGAATACACGCACGTATATGTATATGTTTATATATACAGTATATCGATCGAGATAGATATTTCAATTTTTTCGTCAGCTCAATGTCGAGCAATTTAGGTTGCACGTTATACTATACAGTCCAATAGATGAAACTTAAATTGCACGCGAAATGAAGCAATTCGATCGGTAATAACGCGTGTGGAAAATTAGGTCCGCCTATATGGTATCCTGTAATTCAGATGGATAATTCCGACTAAAAGATTTGCATGTATATAACAGAGAGAAAGAGAGAGAAGATCGCGTGCTCGTCCGGATTGCACAATATTAATATGTATTACCTACAGGGGTTTATATGGGCCACCGTTACGCTCTTCGTCTTCGCGTAGGTTTCCATCAGAAACAGCCGTTGAATATATATATATTTGAATGCACGTTCGAGTCTCTAGGCTATACTAATAGAAGTAAACGCTTCGCTGTAAACGGCATTTTTGTTTGCTTGTGTATAGCCTACATTCACCTAGCGATTCGTTTCCTTAATAGCAGAAATTTGTCAGCGATTACGAATCGATCGGTTTGCTTGATACAGATTTCGAAAAAGGAGATTTCAATTCTCGGGTACGGCAATAATGTATCGATATATACGTATGTATATATGTATAAGGCAACATCCGACATGCGTTTTTTCACTGCCTCCGCGCTTGTAATGAGGGAAATATGTTTCTACCCGCGAATGTAGGGAAAAAACGATTGGATTCTTATATATATATTATATATGTATACGTGCACCATACGACGACGGGCAAAAACAGGACGCCGGAAGCGCGCGCGTTGCGCAATCGGTCCACTGCGTGCAGACGCGCAAGCGCATGCACATGGTTTAATTGATTTGGATATGTACTTAGGTGGAATACCGATTTGGTGATGTGGGTTAGCATAGAAGATGCACTTTTTTCTTCATTTCGAAGAGGCGGTGATTTATTTATATAAGTGAACTACTTTTCCCTACACACACATACACACAATGCTTTTTTTTGCTTCAAACCTCCTAAGCATTAGCTCCTAATAAAACCATTTCATGGTACTTCCGGTTCACGCTCCAGCTATGTATATAAATAAAGCCCTATAAATTTTTACTTTACAGCCATCACATACGTCGAATACCTAACCCCCATCCCTCCTTTTGCCTATAAATAGACCGTCTACTATATACACTCTCCTCACGTGTAATGAAGTCAAAGGCATGCGTATAACTCCATCCCTTATAACACGCAAAAGTAAATAAACCGAGAGAGAAAGAGCGAAGAATGCGAAGAACTACCCATAAAACTACCGGCGTCGGCATTCCTCTTCCATTTCTCCCCCCCTTTCCAACGTTCTCTCGCCTTCTTGCAAAAAATGTCAAGCTCTAAACTATCCAAGCCGCGTATAGCCGGAAGAAGAGGCGCGCGCGTGCGCAGCGGGAGAAAGACACACGCGGCGCGCGATTACACGCTGCGATTAAAGAGCCTGAGGTGAAGGAGGAGGAGGAGGAGGAGGAGGAGGAGGAGGAGGTGCATCCTCTTCTATGGGAACGAACGCCGATGAGTTACGGCTGGTCGTTTAGATCTAAGCCTTCGATTCGCAGGGTATATAGAAGGAAAGAGAGAGAGGAAGATTGGGATCTTTAATTCGAGCGCGAGGTTTATGCTGCTTTCTGTCGTTAGATAACGGATTTTTTTTTAGAGAACGCAGGGAGGAAGGGTTGCCAATGGCTTTATTTTGAGAGGCGCAGGTGCGAGTGAGGCGGTGCTATGATGTTTATGGGGTGGTACGAGTACTATGTGCGTTGCAGTGGTGTATAGTGGTTACGAGGTGTATGTACAGTTTTGAAGTTTTCAATTTTGTTTATACTGAGGAAATACGAGGAGTGGGTAGACAACTCAAGATTGATCATTTTGTGAAATACTTTTTGTTTTGTACGAAACGAAAGTTTGATTTGTTTTATAAGGTAATAAAAAAATTTGACATTTAACGGCCACCGGTCACAATAACAGATGGACTTTAACGATTTTTTAAACGACGCGTATCACCAAATCAAGGAACCTTACGTACATATTGCAATTATTATATATACACACTAAAGAAAGTCAGTTTGGTTTTCAAAACGATAAAAACTTTCTCAACCACAATTCGTTCGCTCGTCAAGTTTCATCCCAAATACCATTAATTTAACGGCTACTACGCAAAAAAAAGGGAATTTCATCCTCTCCCTCTCACCTAATTAATCGGAACTACATGTTTCTCCAATATAACGATACACTTCATCGAGTGTCTAAACACCTGCCATCGCGCGTGACGACAAAAAAAAGGTGCTCCGTTTACTTTCTAGATCTAACAGTGTGAAACAAGCGCGAATTGTACGCGAATACGAAAATCGTGCGCGCCGCGGATTAATGAATCGCGAGAACGGCTTTTACGTAACGCCACGAATAATCGGTAAATTCGAAGAAACATCAAACGCAAAGACGACGCTTTTATTGTATTCGTTCCGATAATAAAAGAAGAGTCGCGATCGTGCAGACGAACGGACGATGACGGTGCGGTACTGTGTTGTGTTGACGAGAAGGTGATACCGAATGCGCGGCCTTTGTTGCAATTGATTCCTTGTAAATATCTGATTTCTCGCCCGGTGATGCTAGAGAGTAACATTCGACAAAGGAAGAAGAATTGATTAACCTTGTATTGTTACTAGCGATCTATAATAGATATATATTCATGGTTCTCGGTAAATGTTTTAATGAAAATGAAAATACTTCTGATATACAACAAATCACCTGCACGATAAATAAATTAAAAGCTTAATATTCGCATGTGAGAATAAACGTACGGTTCAGCATAAAATGTCGAGAAAAAGCCATTAAAACCTCACAGCAAGGAGGAATGTAGGTTCTCCAAACTCTTAAATTCCTCATCTGCAAACACAACCCTGCACTCGCATGCAGACACACATACAATTCCTCACGCTCCTCTCGGTACATACGAGATTGATACATCGCGCACGCGTTGCACTACTCGCGTATAATCCTAACAGTACCCGGCGACCTCTCTCACAATAATTTTCTCATTACCCTTAGTAGACATCGCTGCTGTTACTCTCCTCTTCCTCCAACTCCTACATACCCACACACACACATAGCATTCGATATTGCGAATTTATTTATGCGAGGACTCGAGCAATTAACGGCGGTGCGTAGTAGTAGTAGTTGTAGTTGTAGTCGGGCGGACGGCGACACGCGTGTAGATACATAAATACGATTTTATACACCACGCGTATACGTGTTTATATATATACCTATATATCGTACAATGTGTATATAAAGAGAGCGAGTGATGAATGGAAACCCCGGGCTCGCTACCGTTAGCGCCGAGAATTCGTATAGCGGGAGTTAGAAGTGTATATGTGTGTTTGCTGAGAGCACACGCGAGCGCGTATGCTCGATTACTTCATTAAGAGGACGAGGATGTAAGAAGAAGGAGGCTGTGATCGATTGTGTTTACGGTCGTATTGTGCTGCAGAAGACGAGGACGACGACGACGACGCCGGTGCTGTGCATAGAGGGGTTTTGTGAGGCTGTGAAGAAGGTGAACGGTTGATTGAATTTAGGAGACGCGGTCGTGGGATGAGGATCGAGTGCATGGCGGCTGCATTGTAGCTGTAGGATTACGGGGTCGGTTGATAGATTACGTTTATACGGAGTAGGCGATACTTTTTTTGAGGTTGATTGATTGTTACATTCGCGAATTTAGAGCTTATTTTTGTAATTTGAATTTTTCTAAAAATATAAGATAGAAAACAAAATTATCAAAGGAATGCTTCCTATACTCATTGGCCATTATTACCTTATTCGCAGTTTATTTTACAAAATGAGAGGAAGCCATATACCTACAGGTAATTTCCACAAGACCCACAACTCATCTAAAAGAATAATCCTCCTCTGTTCTTCCCGTTCATCCTTTCCCCTTGTACTATACAACAAAACTACCGCAACCTCATTCTCCACGCCATCCTTTCTTCCTTCCTTCCTCCTTTCCTCTTCCCACCCACATTTCTACCTCATCCAGACACACACATACATTCTCTCTTCTCATCCCACACTCACCAGTTCATCACAATAACCCTTCCCTCCTCGTGGTAATCGCTCGCTTTGTCGAACAACAGCAACAACAACAACAGCAGCAGCAGCTTCCAGCACCTTTACTCCCTATGCTCACGATGGCTCAATCTCCTCTTCGTTCACCTCCTCACTTAACGGTATCACCCTTGTAAGTATATACCTACCGTCCGCGTGTGCATCGTGCGAAAAAAGAGCTCGTAGCGCAGATTCATGGGAAACAACACAGGCTTGCACGTGTTTAATTGGTCGATCGTCGTCTATGGCACGCTTTCTACACACGTGGCAGTGATGTCCGGCACGATTCTAATCGATGCCGATGCGTACGCGCGTGTGGTACAGAGATGCGGAAGTCAATATAGTGTCTATGTGAGGGAAGTTTAGTTGTACGCAGTGACAATGGGATGGAACGTAGCATTTGTTGCTGGGGAGAAAAAAAAAAGAGAGTGATTTGTATGTAAGTGGGTGATGGGTGGATCGATCGAACGACGCGATTTGGTACTATAGGTCGTTAGTTGTGGATCGTGAAACGTGAGAAGTGAACTATTTCGAAACCGCTCAACACGCACGAAAGTATCGCATGTAAAGTTTTTTTATTTTCTTCTATTACCATTATATCTTATAATTGGAAATTTTTATCCTTGTCAAATTAAATTAGAACAGTTTGATGTATATATATACAGAATTTAGCATTGTTTCGGATTGATTTATATGATAGGACTTCGATTAAATTAAATTAGACTTATATACTCGCACGCAATAGCAGTGAACCGCGCCATTCAGCAAATATCGGTGTCGATTTATGGCCACTCCTCGATATCCATCATCTAGCAAAAATCTCTCGATATAAAAGCTAGTCTCTGCGTATCCTCCATAATCGTATATAGATTACTTCAGCCAATAAACTATAAAACCTCCATTGCATCATATCACAATCACTTTCATCGTAACGTCGAACAAGGTAAATACACCGTCAACAAAAAATGATCCCCAGACGCGTAATAACACTACACTACTTTCCATTGCGTTCTGGCAATCAAGTTCTTTAAAAAAAAAGATGGTTATCGAATCGGTTCCCCGCCTTTGGCTTGTTTCCGATAACACCTAATCGTGTCGATATCATTCTAATGTCCCGCTGTTTATTGCGCATGCAGGTATTATCCAAGTCATAGTGATTAATTTATACTTTATATTGTTCTGCGTTTATACCACCTATTGACCAACTAAAAAATTTCGGTCTCAACATCTCCTCCCACATGCCTATCCTTATTTCTATAATCCTTCAAATACCAACAAACTCTAAAAAAAGTCTCATCCACTCACTTCTATCTCCATCTCCGTGGTAATCGCGGAAATGCTATACATTACTCCCAGGGATGATCAATTAAACCCGCACGTTGCAGCAGTCGAATGGGATTGGCAGACAAACGCTGCTGCTGCTCCTGCTTATCTCCGTGGCTGCATTTTCCTATCGTACGGGTCGTCGTCGTCTTATCGGATGTACGTCGACCGAGCGGATGGTATATACAGATGCCGATCGAAATGTGTTAAGGGCCTTTTTTGCGCGGTCAGTGGATTGCTCGGCTGCTGATCATGGTGGTTATTTTTTTTTCTTTTGCTGGAAGTGGATGGATGGAATGGTTCGTTGCGCAAATGTTGTGAGTGGCTGGGAAGAGAATGTCTTATTTGAGATAAATATTGGTAATGGTTAGACATTATATTTATTTTCTATTGTTACATTCATTTATAATACAGAAAATGAAGAAATAACGAGTATTACGAATTTAAAAAGAAACCTATTAAGATAAAGAACAAACCAACAGAATAAAAAATTTATAACCACCGCTTTGATTGCTCAAAGCTGAGTTATAGTATTAGACGTAACACTTCTTACGCTCTCTGCTAATTTAAAGCATAACGATAATCGGCAGGCGGGGTGTAATTCAAATATTATACCATCGTTACACAATTGACGCACCACGAAAATAAACTAAAAAAAATGATTTCACAAAAAGCCTTTGAGAAAACTTTTCCTTCCATCGCGTCGGTATAACCGCATAATCACTTTTTTTACATCTCGTACGTATTTACACCGCAAACATTGTCGTCAATCCACCACAGTTATACGGTATACAACCTCGTGACGCCGAAAACTCTCCATCCGAGCACCGTCGCGTTTCTATATACACCTACAAGCATAAACCAAACGACGAATATTCCCCACCAGCAGCAATCGACCGGCGCATAATCATCGCCGAAAGTGAGTGACTTAACCGTGGCTGCCGCGCAATGCAGCAGCCGACTGCTAAGTACCAGCAAGGATGCTGAAGTGGGTACACCAGCAGACGACGCCGCTGCCGAAAAGTCCAGCGCCGCCAGCTCCGTCGTCGTCACCCTCGCCATGTGTTACCAGCAACAGTAGCAGTAGTAGTAGCAGTAGTAGTAGCAGTAGTAGTTGTGGTAATAGTAGTAGCGGTGGTAGCACCAGTGGTGGTAGCAGTAAAGGTAGTGCGAAGAGTAGCAGTAAGTGCAGTACACCTGAGAGTGCAGTGAACGAGGTGAAACCGAGTAAGGAGTGCGAAGAGGAGACGACGACGACGACGACGACGATTTGCGATAGCAATGGGAATGTCAGAAGAAGAATTGGGGTAAGCGAGTATTGTTGCTCGAAGATTTTCTTTCAGGATATTTTATTTGAATATGTGTGTAATATATATGATATGGAAAAGTTTCTTTTTTCTTTAAAATTTTGATAATTATACTTTATATGAAATACATTATTTCTGAGTGTAATTACATGAAAACTTTTGAAAAATGTAGTATAAATGGTGTAAATTCCGGCATTTAGAAGCATAATGATAGTATAATGTCATTTTCCACCTTGCGAGCCGTTAGAGAATTAGAAAGTCGCGCGATTTTCTAATTGTACTTGTGATAAGATCTGCCTACACACACATGGTTGAGGTTGGAAAATTAACCTGTCATTTTATGCCTTTCCAAAAATCATACGCAAATTTGGTTACTATTTATATATATATTTAATCTTCAATTCGTGTATATGACAATTCTAATAACATTTTCAAATCTTATATCAATTATACATAGAATATAATAATTTTCTTAGCATACACCTTGGTGTCAAAAAAGAAATCTCAATACTTATACATGAAAATAGAATACATTCAACAAATTACATATCAAAATTCAATTACTTTGTATCCAAAACAATCACTCTGTCAAAACTTTCTCCGTAATTAACTATGGCTGATCAAACTCAATCCTCGTACGAAACATCCAGCCCTTCACGTCTCAAGAAGACTAATTAATCAAAGGCGCTTCTTTAATCAATTACCTTCACAAAACAACACATCCAATCAAAATGTTTCCTTCTAAACAAACACTTTCCCTACCTCATAACTAACCTCGCGTAGTTCTTGGTAAAAATCAAATACCCTATACGTGCGGCACCTACACAGTGCCGAAACAAAGAGTCCAACACTGTGTATATATATATATATATAGGATCCACGCTTAGAGATACTCCCAATCTCGATGCTCCAAGGCTTGGCCCATCCACAAGCGCATGTTACGAAAGACACACACGCGCGCGCGCGCATGGGAATTCGGGAAGCCAGCCGTGTACGTCCGACACTTTTGTTCGAAGCGCGCACGCGCGTGACGCAAGAGAGCGTCCGGTTTGCTCTTTCACCTCTCCTATGCGCGCTACTGCCGCCATGGAAAATTGTGTCGTTCGACTGCTGCGTTGGTGTTCTTATAACAGATGATCGCATGGAGAAGTGTTGTTCAGTAGAGCTTTCTGATTGGGGATTGAGGTTGATTGGTATAGGTAGAAATTTTTCAGTTTGGAGGAATGTATAGATAGTTGCTGAATCACTATACGCGAGGTTTTTAGAGAGAATTTGTTTAATTATGAAATTTGCATTGTTCACTTTTGTAATTAACGCTGCAGGTTCCATTCTCGATTTCGACATTTATAAAGAATATTCTAATGAAACCCTTTGCTTCGCAATTACGTGTGTTTGTACATTCGCTATATTGTAATTCAGTAATGTATTCTTTTCTCTATACGTAGGATGCTTAAACATTTCAAATATGTCGTAAAAACTATCTACGTAGTATACCAGAACCTTTGCGCGAAGACGCGTTTGAAACATAATGTTTGACAATGCTTCGCTAATTGAAGAAACAAACATATGTCGCTGTTGAGCATTATACACATACGCATATATAGTTAATGCAGAAATAATGTGTGATTTAAACCAGGAAAAGTTTCCTAAAAATCATTTAAAATTTCTTTATTGTAATAGCTGTAATAGCTCCGTTCACCGTTCTATAACCCAACTTTTGAGAAAACTTTTCAATGCGATGCCTTCACTTTGACACTTTCTAAAGAAAAAGATTATTTCACGAATGCTGCCGCTCCTAAGTAGAAAACAGTCGGCACTCATGTCGTACGATCTCCTAGGGGACATCTAAGCCGGCTTATTATGCAAATTTACAAACTTTCGCCATATTATATTAGTTTCCTCGTCGCTTAAAAGTATGTTGACTTTTGTTTTTTTTTTTGTTCAGCTTTGTGTCCAATCCAATGGTAGAAAATATACGATGAAACGTGAAACAAGTAATCAAGTATTTTCTCATACAGTTGATAAATAAAAAATATATATATATAAAACAACAATAAATTAAATACATCCCCTATATCCAACCGTTTAAATACCATCTGTCAACCCAATTACACACTAAACAATCACAAAAAGCCGAAAAAAGACAATAATCCGCATCATGACTACTACCTGACGTCCCAGAGAACCAAGTCACATCACTGTCACCCCAATTCTACCACCACGTATCCGCGTAATATGTCGTCTTAATTCTCGCGCTGCTGCTTATATGTACACCTGTGCGTATACGACGACACGCATTTTTCCCTTTCACTCCGTTACGCGAAATAAAAATGGAGAGTAATGCGCACCGCGTCGTAGTCGCGATAAACCTCACGTATATATATATACACTTGTCGCACCTCGTAGCTTTGTAATTCCGTTTTCATTGCGCGCGCGCGGCGTATAGCGATTATGCTATACCTACATCACATATACACATACTTTTGCCGCGCGCGCGCACGCGGTGGCAAGGTCGTTCGTTATAGAGCGCGTAGAATGGAAAGTCGCGCTAGTTAGTAATGTAAATATTGAGAGTGGAGAGTGGGTCCCCATAGTGTTGACTGAAACGGATAGAATGGAATTATTTCTTCTTTTTTTTTCTTTTTAAGAGTTATTGTGCTGTCACAAGTACTTATGCGGAGTGGATATAAAGAGTGTCGTATTGTTTTTGGAGTGGAAAGTAGCTTTGCAGTGCTAGAAGGTACCGCGAGTTTGTTATAGGTGTGATTGATATCTGGGTTCAGAGAACTCGATTGGACGCTTTAGCTAAAATTTATACAGATGTACCAAATCAGATGGATCTATATATCAATAGTAATCCGTATACTTTAAAAAATAAATTTTAATTTCCAGTCAAGATATATGTATTTTTAATATACAACCTAATCTCTCATCAAACATACACACTAATTAAACATTCCTCGTTTACGGCGCGCCCATTATTCAAATCACTGCGTGAAAGCCCCGCGCGATTCTCCGCACGTGTGTGTGTGTGTGTGTGTGTGTGTATATATATATATATATATATATATATATATATCAAATCCAATGCACTGCAGCAGCCTCCCAGAATTCCTTCTCCGTCTACCGAGCAATTTCGAGCACAGTTGTAACACAGCGCGACAAACTCTCAACGACGGCGGCGGTGGTCAGTCGAGCGTTCCCGCGACTTTCACCCTTGGGCTTAGTCAATCGCGTCGAGTTTCGTCCGCGGGATCAGAGAAAAAAAACGAACGACAACTTCGGAATAATTACATCGTCACTCGGCGTGCAAAGCCGTTGACCGGTAGAAGAAGAATAAGATGCATTGCACGAAGGAAATCGTTGTGAATTAAGTGAGAGAGGGAAGCGTAATTTATATCGTCATTACGAAATTTTACGAGAGTTAGCGTGTTTTTTTTAAAGGGACATTCGTTTATTAACGATTTGTTTTTATGGCTCTGATTGTAGGATTGCTTTTTAGATTTTACTATAAATAGAATTTTACGGGGTAATTAACAATTTCGTATAGAAATGAAAAGTTTGTTTGGAACTATAAGAATAACACTATTCCTTTTACAAATATAATTTCGAAATCAAAAGCAAAAACACACACACATACCTCTAATCTTCTACAGCAACATCAACTACACAACCTATCCATCCATATACCTGCAAAAATTACATCTCACTACCACTACACTTCCCTTCACACACACACACACACACACATATATATATATATATATATATCACATCAAGCATATATACACTCTTCCCTACGCTGCACCTGCGCGCGATCAACCCGTTATTTTTATTATTAGCTATATACATCAGTACAACCGCTGCGCTCTCGATAGTCGCTCTAATCAGTCGCGCGCAAAGCAGCCTGTAATGGAGCGAACCACCACAGATGCGCCGCTGCTGCTCGTCAAAACAGTTATACAGGTTCTCCTCTCGGAAGGTTTTCGATCTCTACAAGGATAGAGGGGAAGGAAAAGGATCAGCAGTGTGGGAATGATCAGGACGAGGTGTTGGGTAATGGGCCGTTTATGACTGCGATTTTCCCGTGCGGATAATAAGCGACGGGGGTATATTTCTTTGCGCAGAAAAAATTGTAACGGGGTATATATGTGTATATATTAGTAATGATGTGGTTGTATTGGTGCAGAGGTTTTAGAGAAGTCTTAGTTGCGGTTGATATTGGAATATTGGAGATGTATATGGGGTTTTTGTTGGGCAAATAAGTTGTGGATATTCGTAATTATGAAGTGTATGGGTATAATTAGAGACGCGGTTATGATATCGCGGTTGATGCGCTAGTTAGATATTGCAGATACGGAATTCTTTTTAGGATAACAAGGTTAATTATTTCTACTAATGCGTTTAATAAATAAATGTTTTCTACTTTTATTCAGTTGTTAAATATATTTTATATATCGCGAGTCCTCAATATAGCATATTACTGTAGATCTCTATCGAGTCATTCTAATTCTAGAAAATGACGATGCTTTACGATGCGTTTTCTCAATTAAATCACATTTATAGACTATCCTAATACGGCCTGAAAATAAAAACGTTCGTGTAAATGACATCGTTACAACGTGAAAAGCGTATTAGCTACCCGATAATTATATATAGGAACGTACCGCGCGTTTATTAACGATCTCATAAATACCCAATCGAACCGAAATGAAAATAAAAAAAAAATCATGGTTCGACTTATTTTTAACCTTATTATATTATACTCCTCTTGTAAAACCAAACGGAAAGCTAGCGCTTATTATTGATATAACAAAGTGTATAAAAACAGTTATCTTTTTGGCTCTCTCTCTCTCTCTCGTACGCATAAACACAGTTAGCCTATGGAAAAATTACGATTTAAGAGAGAGAGAGAGAGAAGACGCTGCATATTACCCACTTTTTACAGTAAGAAAACTCAGCGGTGCGCTCGTAAATCTAACGAGACGCACGTTCATTAATTCCGCGGCGGTTTGCTTAATAAAGTGAAGTAGGGTGTAACGTCTTCATATACGGATAGCGCGAGACGTATACGCGCTGATGTATGGCGCGTAAGCTGCAATTTATATTTTATCGGGTTTGCGTTTATAAGCTAGCGAGAGAGGAGGAAAAACGCTAAGATGTTAATGGTTTGATGATGCTGACGCTGATTCTCGTTTTTAGCATGTGCGCTTGAAAGTCGGGACAAAAAGTTGTTTATTACGCGGGGCTTTTGATTTATTATGTGTGTGCCCTAGTCTAACGTGGCTAAATGGCGAATGTGTACGTTTATATACAGTGGATTATGATGGTGAAAATTTTATAGGCCTAAATTGAATTGGACCACCGAAATCGAAATATTATTATGAAATCAAAACTTCATTATATAAAACTTATATAAAACTTCATTATATCAAAGTGGCCGAATAAATTATACAAATCATTTAAATTCAATTTTTAAATTTGTATGAAAGATGCTTAACGTTGAGAATGAGATATGATCAATTCATCCATGATATAAACAACGATACTTATAATTTATTCTAATTAACTTTTATTCGGGATATAATTCAGGTTCTATATAAATAACACTTCGATGCACACGCAAATTGTCTAAAATTCCAGATTCTTTTTTAACAGAATATACTTTTACAGTTATAAATCGCCTTGCGAAGACGATCACCACGATCCTCTTAAATCGAGGTCGACATCCTTCGCGCATTTCCATAAATCCGCAAACCTTATTCCACTCGCACTGATAAATCTCAGCTCCACCCGTATATATATACATATACCTCGCGTGAAAAAAAATTTCGCGATCGAATCGGCGCGATAGGAAAGTGTATCACACACACACCACATTTCCTCCGGCGCCTAATTGCGCGTGATTTTTTCATTTATCAACTCGCGTACACATATTCACATCAAGCGGTCCAACCGGTTTCCCGTGCGCATTTCGTCAACTGCGCCGGCGTAATAACGAGCGGCTAGATTTGCGGGAATGGCGTTGCGAAAGGAGGCCGATAGTAGAAATGCGCTGGATTTTTTTAGTAGCTGCGTGCGCGTGTGTTATTTTTTGCTTTTTTTTGGATTTTGAGGTTGTTATTTATGAGGCGGGGTGTACAGGAACCGTGTACAAGATTTTTTTTGCTCTAAATTTAATTATAGGAGCGAATGTGTTTGCCTTGTGGCTATTAATTTATATCATTTATATATATATAGAAAGGAACGTTTTTTTTTAAATGCCAATTATAACGCAAATCCGTGTATAAAATTGTCAATTTATATATCCTTGTTGTGCAAATTGTACCAAAAACCTTTTTATTCGCACCTTCCATTTTTATTTCTCAAAACGCGCGAAGCTTTTTAAAACGCGTATTTTATGTCCCACCGCAATGTTGTTATAATATACATATATACACCCCGTTAAAATAACACGGTATATTAAGAAATTTTAGGGAACCCCTGGTTTCTCACTACCGCAAAGCATCTTTTTTTACTCGTATCATATCCCATTAAGAAAGCATTTTCGCACCGCGACTCTCGACATATTAAAGCCCTAAAGTGTCGGGAGTAAGTGCACAGTACCACCACGGCACTACCATGATAAGTCCCTTATTACACAAACGCATTACAATAATCAAGGATAATAAACGGTGTCAAAAACCGCATCTCGTCCCCTTTTACTCACATATATATGAATCTCCGATATATATAAACACATGCGGTATACGCGTGGATAATGACTCAATATAAAACGCGTTGACCTCGATACGCGCCCAGTTCTTTTTACTTTTCTTCGGAACGAATATTTTTTTGATATTAAACTCGAAAGCTAGTCGCGCGACAGGACGACTTTCCAATGTGTTAGGTGTACGTGGCGTGTACATAGCATAATAGTGTGTACACACACCCACACGTGAGAAAGTCGCGTGGCGGTTAACGAGCGAATTTCATCTTGTAAATTATGCTCGTTGACTTTGAATATGTATAGGTGTATGTACGCGCATGTATTGTACGCATTGTCATGTCGCGGCTTCTCCGTACTTTTTACTCTGTTGTTTTCGCGCGCATGCGCGCGACCTTCATGCAAATTCGAGCGCGAAATGATTATTCGCTGGCAACCGGCGAAGCTTTATTTCTACTTGTTATGTATATATGTATATATACCATTGTGATCGCTGCAGCAATGCAACTTTCGAGTTTGGTAAAAGTGATTCCGACAAATTAAAAGGCAATTTTTGTCAAGGATTTTTTAATGAGGTGTTTTTTGCCTCCAAAAATTATGCTGATGACCTATTTTATATTATTATATATAATTGTAAATAATTTTTAATGTTTTGATTGTAATCTGAAGCTAACAAATAACTTGTTTTTGTGTTACAGGGCTCGGACCCACGAGTCGCCACGTGCAGAGGCAAATTACAAAACAAAAGGAGCAAACTCAATCAGGAGATTAATAAAGAGCTGCGATTACGAGCCGGAGCTGAAAATCTGTACAAGTAAGTAACCGTATGACGTCAAAGTTGCATATAAAAATATATTTTATTGTTATACGTTTTTCTTTAATAAACTTCAATGATATCGAATTTTAAGTGTTGTGTGCGTCAACAAGATAAAAAATCGAGTTTTGTAAAATTCCTTTACCAAATAGTTGGTTTTTTTAAAATTCGACACTATCACTATTGAAATGAATTTTCGCAATTAAAATGAGTATTTTGGTTTGTTTATGTATACAAGTGGCGTTATTTTAGTTACAATTTCATAATGTAAATAGCAGAGTTTAATATTTTTCTCACACTATTATTTTTTTTTTTTTTTTTTCAAAATAAATAAAAAATAATATTTATAATAAAGCGCATTATACCTTGAAAAATAACTAACAATATAAATAAAACTCGAGTAAAAGCGAAGATGTTAAAAAAACTTTATTATCACGTGAAAAAGACACAAAAAGAACATAAAACAAAATGTTTCAGGGCCACGACTAACCGCAAGCTAAAAGAAACCGTCGCTTTAGAGCTAAGTTTCGTCAACTCCAATCTCCAGCTTCTGAAAGAACAACTCGCAGAGCTCAACAGTTCAGTCGAACTCTACCAAAATGACAGGTAAGAAAAAAAAGCCACGTTATACTTCTCGACAACAACAATCTTCCACCCCCACGATGAACTACTACTCCAAGTTCAAAGCTCCTTCCGCGCTTTATTCTCAGCGGTATATATCGGCGCGCGTATCTCGCGGTCGGATCTCTCAACCTCGCGGACCCATGCGCGTGTTTCCGCACGTGTGCAGCAGGTACACGACAATATATATATGTATATATGTATACATATATACATAGATGCGTGCATTCGCGTACAGACCATTCGCGCGCAATATGTATATCGTGATACCCGCAAGGCGCGCGCGCACAAGCGAGGGTCACTGGCCTCGACGTTGTTGTAGCCTCATCGCACGCGCGAGGTCGAGGTCATGCGGGTGATGTAGGTAGATATAGTGGTGGGTGTAGAGTTTATACGTGGGTTGAATTTTTGGGTGTGGATATATATTATAAGTGCGCGAGGTTGCACGGTTCGATGCGGGGTTATTTTAGAAATCAGATGTTTTTTGGTCGTCGTGAGCAGTTTTAGTTTTTTTTTTGTTTGAATTATTAAAGAAATAGATACGAAATTAAGTTGTAGCTGATGCTATGATAAAAATTTGAATTTCAAAGCTATTACTATGGAACCGGTTCGATTCAGGCGACAATTCATCTTGTCAATCAACATAGATAAAAACTATAACCAACAAACGACGATTCTACCATCAATTCACTTCAAATAAGTATCCCACCAGCAAACCGAAAAAAACTTCCGTTCAAACTTCCGTTTAAAATCCGTTCAATCGCGCCGACATTCGCGTACATATATATATATACATACACATCCATCCATTCCACACCTTTTTGCGCTCCTTGAGCTCGCAGATTAATGTCTTTCCGCGCGTGCGCACCTGCTCTTTCTCACATAAGCGACACTTACACTATATATTCACGCGTACGCGAGATGTTCGCAACGCTTCATAAATCGCGTGCGACGCGCGCGGGTATTTAACTGTACGCGTGAACATACACATATGCGTGATCTTGCCGGTGCTTTGTACGGGCATTTTTTACCCGGTGCAAATGTTTTTACCACGCGCGTTTTTCCGATTCGTCATCGAACAGGCGGAGGATGCTGCTGCCGTGTTGGGTAATAAGGGAAAGAGGGATGTTGGGTATATGGCTGTGGGAGAGAATTATTATGTTGTCGATTGAAAGGTGCGGATGCGTGCGTTGTTGCATCGTCGATGTGGAATTGTCGCGGAAATGTATAGTATACGGGAAGTCGGAATTAGAGGATTTTGAAAAATAAATTCTTGGTAGAAATATTAACCGTTATAAGTATTTATCAATCAAAACTAAAGTTTGCTAATTCATAAAATGGGTATTTTAAGTAACGCGACAAATTTGGATGAATTATATTACTTTTATACAATGATTTTTTTTTTTAAAATTGAATTGAATTGAATTGTCAATTATTGTAAATAAGTTGCTTTACAAACAAATGATATATGTGTAAAAACAGATTCAGTATAAATAAAACTTTCTAAAATAATATATGTATATATATAAATAATTCGTGTAAATAATACAATGAATAAAAGTAACATAATATAAAATTTATCAACTATAGTTTCTTAGTCTATTTTTATTTTTGATACCACGCAGTCTGTTTCTAAAAACTCATAATACTGAAACAGTAAGTCAAAGACTATAGACAATTTTTGTCTATAACTTCAGAAAAGAATAAAGTGACCTAGCGAAAGAATAATCTAGCTTAGCCAGATCGTACAAAATAAAACTCAGAACTAATAATAAAACGCACATGTAAAAGTAAAACTTATAACTAATAATAAAGTAAAATCTCACATTCACACTCCATACTCACGCTAATAAATGCATTCATTCGTGTAAATGGAACGACACATAAAATAAATTAACGTACAAAATCACTCATTAAAAATGCTTTCATTCAATTAATACGTTAATTATAAAATGTGGTTAATTTTTCCAGGGATATGCGTTTATTATTGAACCTCATACCTACTTTCACAATGCTCAGTTCAACAAAAACAAAGTCATCAAAATTTTTACGTGCTTAAAAATTCCGTGTTTACGAGCATCGTCGTCATATTTAAAACGGAAAAATTTTAAGATAAAAACTTTAACACACAAGCAATAAAAAACCGTCATAAATAACCCTCTAAATACGTTTTTACATCTCCTAATATTTGTTTTTTCAAATCATACAAATAATTAATAAAAAAAACATACACCCTTTATCCCGAACCATCACTAGATCTATTCACGCCCATACCATAATTACTATTCCCTCTATCTATGATTCATCTACGCCTGCGCAAGTCTCTTCTCTCTATATATGCCCCCCGCAACCACCTCATCAGACCTCCCTAAAGACTCATCCCGCAATATATCACTCGTTTCAATACTCACATACGATAAAAACGCTCACATATACACTTACACACCAACATCCATGTTTTTATCCGCGAGTGTATAAGTAACGAGTTCCGCCTCGAGTTCCGCCCAGCTCCTCAATCACGCGCGCCTCTGCGCGATCCTTATCAGCCATGATCATTATATCGCCGTAACAATGATTTAACAGCTAATAGGCCCGCGGGTGCGCGTGCAGTGCGCAAGATTCAAAGGAGAGAGAGAGAAAAAAAAAGAAGTTTCGTTCTCTCCTCCGGCGGGAAATGCATAATCGAGAGGGAGATGAGAAGAGTGGGGAGCTCTAACGCGTTGTAATTAGAGATGGGGAAGAATGCGAATTAGATTTATTGAAGTATGGGAGTATGTATTGAATGGCTGCATTGATGGTAAATGAGTTCGGTATTGAGCTAGAGATGATACATTCAGTTGGTAATATAAAGAGATAGTGTGAACGTGACTGGGATTATATGTAGTTGTTGTGATAAGTTATTAAAGTAATGATTTTTATTAATAAAATAAAAATTATATAACATTTTGAAATAATTCGATCTTATCGACTTTAATATATGTACTTATTTAAATTTTTCATTTCTGGATAAATCTCTCTAATTAGGGAGGACATATAAATAAAAATAATAATTACAAAGAATTTGAACTGATTTAATCTAATAAACTGTTTCACGTGAAAAACAACATTTGTAGGCCATGTTATGAATTACAGTTTTTCAATTACTCAAATCAGAGAAAAAAATTTTCCAACATCTTTAAACGCAGCAATCTCCAACTATTACCATTCCTTTCAATCAAAATTCCTCTCCTCCTCTCCAGCATCTACAAAAACCCACTAACCACTCGTAACCATTTAATAATCTTAACGACCCCTAATAACACCTCTACTATACCATCGGCTAACAAAAAGCCTACAATTATACCAGTCTCTTCCTCTCTCTCTTCTCTCTTCTCTCTCTCCGCGTGAGCATGAACAATCCGATCGCTCGGAGCGATTGTAAAATCGCGGAATGCAATGCCATTCGCGCGCGCGTGCGCAATGCAAGTGGCGGAATGTCGCCGAACGAAAACATTTCCCGCGCGCACAGCACCGATGCTCTAACGGTGTTCGCGCGCGCGCTCGCTGCACTCGTCGCGCTATGGGGATCAGACGCGGAAACGCGGCATGTATGTGGATTTTTTTAAGCAGTTATATATGTATGTTTATGTTTCTTGTAGTTGTATTGTTGGTGCGTATTTTTTTGTGGAAGGTGTTTCAATCGAATTAAAATATTGGTAGATTGAATATAACCATCAAAAGCGGTCATATGTTATCCTTCGTATTTTAAAATTTTAAACAACAGTTTACATATATCCGAGGTTTTCGTTTATGCATATATCAAAAGCTTTTACGGAATTATAATTTTGAGGAACTTTCATGCTGATTGGAAAAATACAAAAAGCCCGATCTTAATCAATTTATTATCTGCTACTCTTTTATTTACAAACTACTTTACGGTCTTTACGTTCATTCCTTTTACCGAAACAGATGCTCGAATCGAGGACAAATTGGATTTTCATATTAAAAACTTTGCCGACCGGTCCGCCAGAAAAAACCTTTTTTTGTTAAATTTATTTATATATATATACACGCGCGTACATGTATTTCGCGCAAATGTACATTACACAAAGCAATGTTCCTTGCTTCTTTTTCCTTTCTCCTCCCTTTTACATACATCGAGCAACCTTAATCAATTTTTTTTTCATCTCCAACGTAAAATCCTGTTTCTCCGTGTGTGACCAATCAATAAGGGATCTTACTTGAAAATAGGTGACAAATTAAGGTCAACTATATGGGAAAGATAATTTTAATGCTACATAGAACCATTAATCGTCATTATTTCATTCCAACAAGCGCGTGAATTAAGTAACGGATTACCAGCGATTGTATCAAACTAAAACGTCAAATTCTCCATACCGATCTTAATTTTTTTTTTTTTTTTTTCGTCAATCATCAGCACTTTTATACAGGACACACATTCAATGTAATTATGGTATACGTACAAACTCACAGGCGACATCGCACCCAGCATATACATATACTCTTATAAATCATCCGACACTCATCCGAAAATCCATTACCTCACGAAACCCCCCCACACGCTTCTCAACGACAAAAGGCCCAAAAGACCGCTCACATGAGCATCATCCTCACTGTAACGGGAAGTTGCACGCGTGCGTTCCCTAAGGTATATAATAACGCGACTCCTAAAGGAGAGAACCAGGTCGCGTACACAGACGTCGAGATTTACACACCGATAAATTCCTCGCGTGGCCCTTTTTTGGACGAGAGAGAGAGAGAGAGTGAGAGAGAGTTTTACGACTTGGTAACTTCACGTTCTTGCGAAGTATATACGAAGTATATACGAAGTATATATGTAGGTAGGAAGAGTTTTTTTGAAGATGCGCGGTTTGGAAGCTGAAAGGTGGGAGGCCGATAAAGTTTAACGAGCGACGCGCGCGGCGATTTTTATGCGCAAGTGTCGATAAAGCCCGTTGACTTACACGCGTTGATTGTCCGCGTGGTATACGTACGGAAAAGAATATATATTCTTAAAACGTGCATGCGTGTTTATACGTATAGAGTAGGCATTGTATAGCCATGTATGGGGTTGAGTAAATCAAGGAGGGACTTTATTATTAAGGAGTGAATCGCACGATGCACAAAAGGGTTACAAATACAATGTGATGCTCGTGTAGGATAAATAAATAACGTATATAGAGACGATTTATGGTCTGAATATATTTTATAAATTAATTTCAAAAATTAACTTTAAATGGTTTATTATATACACATTCGCTAAAGAACTGCTATTCTTTCATTTCAGCGAAGACACATTCATGCCGCTTATCCCCCTGGGCTTGAAGGAGACGAAGGACATCGACTTCAGGGATCCTTTCAAAGTAAGTTCTGAAAAAAAAAAAATATATATATACGTCAGATTCAGATTTAATTCCTGGAAAAGTGATCACGTTATCAAAAACCTTCGTTAGGATCCGGCAATCAATTGCGATTTATAGAAAGTTGTATCGAGAGTAAAATGCGTTTCCATCAACCACGTATATACGTACCATCTTATCACTCCAACGGTGGTACGCTGGGATCATCCACAAACTCTTCATCATCTTCGTCCTTCTTCTTCCTCCTCTCCTCCCTCTTTCTTTGTCCATCTTCCCTCACCACCATCAGAAACTCTTCGAGCTCCTGCTTTGGTGGTCCGATCTCCAAGTATTCTCGTTTCGATACCTCGGGCGCTGCACGCATCGTCAACTTATTCCTCTCATCCTCTTTCTTTTTTTTCTTTTTTGCCTCGTTGTTAATAGAGAGGCTCGCAAGTTTGGCAATCCGCGGCATGGTTATCACGAGGTGGCCTGTGACTGTATTACGTTGTGCCAGGCTACGATCGGTCGCGATCTCACATGGGAGTGCGAGTTGGAGGATTTTTGATTTTATAGTGACACGGACGTAGATCGGTTGAACGTCCACGTCGACGTAGGATGTGTCGAGGTGTCTAAGAAACAAAGTTTAGAGGGTGATGGATAGGTAGTTGTAGAGGTAAATAGAAAATATATTATTTTGACAAAATTTCATTGTAAAACTTAGTATATTTTATAGTAAATATTCTTATGAAAATTATTACGATTTGTAATCGAAATTGTTATAAATATAGGAAAAATTACAAAATAATAAAAACTATCACTATAATTTGTAGTAAGTTTACTATTGTGTATTTGAATTCTTACTTTCCTTATTACAATAGAAAACATTACAAAAACGGCTGTTATACTTCTTGTCAATTTCGAAAAAAACTGTAAAACCAAAAATCGTTATCACTTACTTATACAAAACAACATCCAAAACGATGTTCTCAGGATCGTCCTCGTCATTAAGCCTGAATGTAACTTTCGCTTGATTGATATTATAAGGCTTCCCCTCGGGACTGAACATCTTTGGCACATATTTCTTGGTTTCCGTCTCAACAGTTTTGTTACGCATCTCTTCTCTCTCCATCGTTTTTTTTGCGATTGCCAAGCGATCTTCCGGTGTATGATAACTTGGAGCACTCCAAAATTTCGCATCCTCATCCGTACTCTCCTCCTGTACAATTCAAACATAAATTTTTTCATTTAATAATTCATTGAAATCATTTGCAACAAATTTATCTTCTATATTTATTCATAAAACCACGATATAGTAGTTTTATAGCAACCGATTCAACCGGAAACCCATCAATATTCGATTTCTAATCAACCTTGCATTGAGAATCAGCCGCTATGAAACTATCACTGCGGTACAAAAAAAAAGAAAAAAAAAATCTCCTGAATCACCAGCGAAACCGACATTCTTCTCGTCTTCGTCATCCCGGACTTCGGTGATCCTGACGCCACTACTGCCACTGCTCTCGGTGTCTGCGTCTCTTCTACGTCGTTGTTTTTGCACCTCCGTGGTCTGCAGATACTTCCGGTATCCGCGTATGACGTCTCCTTCCGCCTCGGCGTACTTTTGCAACGATTTGATCCGCTCGGATCGTTCGATCGACTTCATATCGAGCTCGCGAATCTGGGGAAGGACGGCGATTACGTACTCGCGGTAGCCTTCGTATTCGCAGCATGGGTTGCCGGTGAGAATTAGTTGTTCCAAATGCTCGTTGTGTCTGAAAAATTAGATTTTCAAAAGAGATTTTGATTACCTTGAAATTAATTCATAATATATTCATCATCTATTTCTTCAAGCCGTATATTTAATGAATGAAAAGATATAAAAAGGTTTTGCTAAATACTTTACTAATATGGAATTTAAAAATACATACACATTTCTTCACTTGTTAAAACTAGTTTTTTCAGAAGATAATAACAACATTGCATAATGTGCTAAATTACTACACACAATATTATATTTAACTTAACATAGCCTCACCTCAAGCTCTTCACTCCTCTCACATCACCAATGAAATTCACCGTCAAATCCAGCTTCTTCAAGCTCTCCAATCCCTCTAGATTCTCAATGACCTCAATGTTATTCAGTGCTAGATTAAGATACTCCAGCCTCTTGAGTTTATTCAAATTCTCAATCCGCGATATGAGATTATATTGAAGCAGCAATATCTTAAGATCTCTGCAAGCCTGATTGAGTAGCTCGATACGCTCGATGTTCTCCTGGTGAAGCGACAGCTCCTCGAGCGTTCCGATCTCGCCCTCGTTGTGCTCTGAGCGTTTCCTCAGCAGGTCCATCGTTATTCCTGGCATTTTTCCTTAGCTTGCACGCCTCGCGTTGCTTTATGGGATGTGAAATTGTCGGGTGAAATGATTATATTAGGTTATGTTGGGTGTATATGTAGGTAAACGTTCGTTACAAGCGAATGAGGCTATATTGAAGCGTACGGATAGAGAAGAGAGAGAGAGTATCGATCTAACGACGCGTAGTAACGCCGGTGATTGGGGGTTGTAGAGTGATGAAGTCGTTTTGAATATACATGTAAGATACGATGCGAGGAGTCATCTGGTTATAATATTAAGTTACATATTGTATGTCGTTGGGTTATGATAATATTAATAAGGATTTTTTTCGTTGTTTCAGGATTTCATTTTGGAGCATTACAGCGAGGATGGAGAGAATTATGAGGAAGCCATCGCAGAGCTCATGGAGACCAGACAGGTAAAGTGTTATTTTGTAATAGAAAATTACTTTTAGATGGTGTTTTCAAAATTATTAATCAACTGAATAACATGCCTGTGTTCACTTAAAATAATAATCACATGTTATATATTATATTTTAATTTTATTTTAAAAAGAATTATTTTAAAAAGAAAAGTAAAAGTAAAGTAAGAGTTAATTTCAAGTGCTGATAGAGTAATTAATCGTTGGTACTTTCTTTCGATAATTACAAACAAACAATACGGCGAATGCTAATACAATCGACAACAAATTAAAAGCAAATGGATACTAAATACCGTACCATAAACCACGAAACCCCGGTCACTATAACCTATCAATCGATCCTCCCAACGACCATAATCAAATTGCGTAACTAACCGCATGACTTCCTTCCTCCACAGGCGACGCGAACACCGACCCGCGATGCCGCGGGCATCGGCCTCCTTCTGCGCTATTACAACCAACTCTATTTCATTGAGAGGCGCTTCTTCCCACCGGACCGTAGCCTTGGCATCTACTTTGAGTGGTACGACTCGCTCACAGGTGTACCCTCCTGTCAACGTACTGTCGCATTTGAAAAGGCTTCAATACTCTTCAATGCAGGCGCTCTGTACACTCAAGTCGCCGCTAAACAGGATAGACGAACAGCGAGAGGATTGGATCAGGCAGTTGACTCGTTTCTGAGAAGCGCTGGGACTTTTAGATACATTCACGAGAATTTTACGAACGCACCGAGCATGGACCTCGGACCTGATATGTTGGATATGCTCGTGCAGTTGATGCTGGTAAGTGCGGAGATATAATTTAATCTTGATTCTGTACTCTGTTGGACAATTAAAAAAAAAAAAAAAATGGTCAGGCGATCTGTTTTTGTAAGATAAGTCGATTTGGCGCGCGTGTTTATCTAATGTCGGAGGTAATATCTTATGTGTTTATTATTTCGATTATTAATATTTTATTTTCATAACGATAATGACAAGATACTTTTATGTTTTTCAAATTCAAAACAGAATACATTTAATAATTATTCCAGTAATACAATGATAGTTTCTCAAAAGTAAGAAACACAAGATGGACAAAATTATTGTTATTCCAAATAAAACGTCATATATTAATAACATTTAATTTTCCAGGCTCAAGCGCGCGAATGCCTCTTCGAGAAACTCGAGCTCCAATCTCGGGACTCACGTGACATCGACGTCTCTCTTGACCTCGCCCAGGAAGCTGCTCAAGTCGCCGCTGTCTACAGTGACGTGCACGCGCTTATATCTCGCGAGCCAGTGCGCGATTACGTGCCTGAATCCTGGATCTCGCTAGTTTCGGTGAAACGCGAGCATTACCTCGCTATCTCGCACAGACACGTGGCAGCTGGACTGCTGGACAATCCGATCAGCGCGTTCCGTGCTGAGACAAGGCTCGTCCTCGAGAGGATTCAAGAGAGCGAGACGAAAACGCTTTTGGAAGGTAGCGTGCCGATGACGGATAGCGAGCGACAGCTTTTAGGTGAGTGTAGCTGCAGGGTGTGGAAATAGTTGAACTGTTGCCGTGAGGAGTTTTAATGTTTTTATCAATGAAGGATTTTCTTATTAGGAACATTAATATATACTAAGATATGTTTATACCACGTGTTCTGAAAAACAATACATCTCTATACACCATCGTGTAGAGGGTAAAATCGTGAACCAAAAGTTCCTATACCATTTTTTGACATGCTAAGTAGTTTCTTTCTAATTAATGTGTCAAAATTGTTTCTTTTGAATAAGAATTGTATAGATACAAAATTTCTATTTAAAATAAACAATTTTGATAGATTAAATTATGAAAAACTACTTACGATATCTAAAAATGGTAAAGGAACTTTTGGGTCAGAATTTCACCCTTTATACAATGTTGTATTAAGATGCATTATTTTCAGAATAGGTTGTATATCAAACAAAAGTTGTAACGGTTTATGTAACAAAAGTAGTGTAAAAACAATTTCTCTTAGTATAAATTATAACGATTTCCAGTTATTAGAATAAATGTCCCTCAGTTACAACAGCGTAAAGTAATTATTTCTATGAAATTAATCTCGATGTAATAAACGCAGTATTAAATTATGGTCTAAAATACAAGATTATAAGAAAACCTTGAGGATATAGTTAATTACTCCTCCTAAAATTATACCAGATTTCCGAATTTGCTCAAGGCGATTAAAATAAATACCATTGTAATTTCTCATTCCAAGCCTACATCTATATTTGACCATATCATTCCTTTAATCGCTCTGTCGTAATACCATTTACCAACCGGAAATCTGTAATTAACAATAACGATCGCGGTTTCAATATAATTAGAAATCTGAAAAGTGTACGAGTATTGCAATAAGAGAATCTTGACTGGATGCCGAATTTAATTAGGCTTACTTTATTGTTAAATGTCTTCATCATTTTAATAATTTTTATTGTTCATTATTTCAGGTCGCGCGCACGTAAGAGAATCACTGGTGCTTCACGAGGAAAGTCAGAGGCTACAGAGGATGTGTCGAGAGCTGAAGGGAAAACAATCGCTAGTGAAGGTACTGAGAAAAGCGCAGGACGCCACTATGGACATCTACGGCAGGTCTGGGGACGAGGACGATTTTAGGGAGTTGCTAGATGCGCCTAACATTATTGGTAATTATAATTAATTGTTACCTTGTAAATGTATAGAGATTATATCCACTTCAAGATTTTCGTTTCGTATTAGGAATGATTCAGCTCGTGAGATTTTGGATATAAATAAAGTCTATAGTCAGCATTCTAATAAAATTTTTCTAATTACAACCTACGGTTCATTTAGCGTGTTTTTAGTACTTTTTTCTCACCATTTGTCAGGTAAAAACTTTTTCTCGGTTTTAAAGCTTTGAGGAGCATGACAAAACAGAAATTAGTACATTAATATGTACTCGTAGTTTCTATCACAATAGACAGTTCGGTATTGAAATAAAAATACACACATCATTAAAAAAAACGAAAATAAACTAACCCATACATCTCTCTCTTCCAGCGGTGACCAAATTCCAACTCAGCCTCACTCACCCAGACTTCGGCCAGCACGGCGTTGACGATTTGTTTCGTTCCCTCGGCCCGGTGGCCATCTTCTCAGCCAAACGTCACTGGACAGCTCCAAGGTTAATCCAACTACAGCGCGGTCCAGGCGGCGAAGGTTTTGGCTTCAGTGTTCGCGGCGACGCGCCTGTCATCATCGCAGCCGTCGATCACAATTCCCTCGCCGATGTAAGTGTGCTATTGAAGAGAGAATGGAGAGAAAATAATATTGGAAGAAAAAAATTATTAACGGATGTTTTTTTTATATAGTTGGGAGGAATGAAGGAAGGCGACTTCATTGTGAGCATCGGCGACAAGGATGTCAAGTGGGCCTCGCACGAGCAGGTTGTTCGTCTGATCAAGCAATGCGGTGATTCTATAAGTCTAAAACTCGTCACACCAATGGACAGGAATTACTTAAAAGTGCGTATACCAATCGATAAATTTCTAAATCAATCTGAAATAAAATCAATTATAATACTAACGAGACATTGGAATTTTCAGAAACCAGTAAAAACCAACAACCGGGACAAAGGCAGCGTATCTGCAAGCAGCTCGTCAGGGGTATCCTCGGGTCAACCCAGTCCCGCGGGTTCCGTGACAACGGCCCACGTCGCCAGGCGACTACCTTGGAACCCATTCAAAAAATCCAACGGCCAACGGGACAGCCGTGACCTGACCTTCGACAACGTCATCCTTAGATGATCGTCCTCCATCCAACGGTTCTGCGGCTGCGACGAGTCAGCCGACAACGGTGTACATACTTGATTTGTTTTCTTCTCCACTTTTCAGAGTGGAGAGACACCAGATTTATATATATTTTTTTTCCTCGATAATCGACTAATCGATCGTTGCCAAACTGTAAATTGATGAGAATTCCCCTCCCCTGGTGTAGTATTTGTAGAACGCTTTGTGTAGATATGTATGACGGGAAATGAGCATTGAGCATGGATAAGAGCGTCAATCAAGTGCAAGTTGAGATGTGCGACGCTCATTCGTTTATAAGCTAGTGTCGCATAGAAATTCTTTGTTTTTTCGCGGGGTTTGATGCCGTTTGGACGATGCATGTATGCGTGGGGGGTAATGCGGAACACTGGATGTTCGGGGATCTTTTTTTATACGTTTTTAAGGATGTTTTTTAAATTTCTTGGAGATTTTGGGTGCGGAATTTTTTTTTAATCATATCATCCGAACGGTATCAACATCGCTTGTTGAAATTCCGATGAAAAACAGCTAATATTTAGCGTACTTTTTGCTAGGAATTCGTAATTGCATTGGCAAAAAGTTGAAGCCTAAGCTGAACTTCGTAATAACAGTAGTTGTTATTATTAGCAGTCGCAAGTTTGGCTCTTAGGTTTAGCTTATTGACACCTTATCGAATCACGACTCTTGCTCGTTTCGCGAGACGCGTAATATATCTAAGTAATGTGAATATACAGTATATAACGACGACGCGTTTTTGTTTTTTTAACTTTCGCGTATATAAGGTAGGAGATTTCGTACGTTGTTGAGTATTAAATTTTTTTTTTGTTGTAATTAGCGATTATTAATTTTAACGATGATAAATCCTCTTGGATGAGATTGCCATATGTATCAGTTCTTCAAGTAACTCTTCGGATGATGCACTATATATATATAGCGTTGTTGGAGGAAGGAAGGAAATGTTTCTTCCTTTTGACGAGGAGAACGAAGTTTTCGCCTTTGTTGTTTCATCACGTACGTGCAATATCTTTCGTTGTATTAAAAGCTTATATATACTTGTGCATGTATAAAGAGTAGTGCCAATAATCGATAATATGCGTATAGAGGAACGGAACTTGGAAATTTCGTTACTTGTTTTTCTGACACTGAAAATCTTACAAGACGTTGTATTATTTATATTACCCTTATTTAAGTGTAAAACAAAAGATTCGAATTAATATGCAAAAGAATGAAACTAAACACAGGGAAGCGTATATATGAAAATAATTGTTAACACTTTTTGTATATACATATATATTTCTATTGCCTTCCATGTAATTTTACTGTTATTGTCCGTGTACTTAATAATGATTAAGGCAGTGTGATTAATTTTTGTATATGAGAAATTTTGTGAAAACTTAAATTAAATATAAATCCAGAAATAATTATAATGTTTTTTTCATTTAACAATCCTTATATAGCCATTCGGAAAATTGATTTACATTTCTTATCCTACAAGTAATTGCAATTGAAGAAATACTTTTTGATTTAGTGATTATAAATTAAACGAATTTCTTACCTAAATAATAAAATTATACATGGTATACAAGGTATACATGGTATACAAGGTATACAAGATATACAAGGTATTCATGTATTATTATTAACAGAGACGCAAATATATTCTGTTTTACCTTAGTGATCGTATTCAACTTGCTCCTAAGTGTAGAAAATATGAAGAGAGATTACTCTTTTATCGACTGTAGAATTCATAGACACGTACAGCTGACTGCTAATATTTAAAATTGAATTTATTCATGCGGAAATTGTAATTACGGTTTAAAATTCAATATTATAGCAATTATATATAATATTTCTCTGCCGAACGATTAATCAATTCATCAACTCATATTAATCAACTCATTGAGTCAATAAATCACTGATTTTATTTTGTTTTCATCTCATTTTTTTTCAACGATTGAACAAGAAACACAGAAAAAGTCGAGATAAAAACGAAGAAGTGAGTAGAAAGTTAAAAATAAAAACAAAAATAATTTAGATATAATCATTAATTAAATTCTTTATCTTTAATTTTATTTCCATCACTTTTATTTTGGTATTTCATAAACTAAGGAATTCAGATAAGATAATTTTTACACCTTTGATCTACTTTCCACTCTCTGTGCCTCTCTAACGCTTATGTAGGACAGAGATTCCTACAGGATTCATTTATTTTCTTCTTCTGTCGAATTACAAATAAATAATACATCTCTCAGCGACTCACTTTTTTCACGACTACATTTTTCACTTTAATGTTTCTTATTTTTTTCTTTTTTTTCTTTTTTTCATGCAATTAAGTTTTATCGCATTTTAAGTAACAAGTAAGTATATAATTATACATTTTACTAAATAAATTAAAGACTTTTAGCGATTGTTGCGTTAATTTTATTAAGTTATTCAAATTCTCATAATTGAAATTTCTATCTGATAAACAATAATCCAACAATGAAAAAAATCTTCATTTTTTTACAAACAATACCTTTCAACATATGACCTTCCCTACCATCCTTCCTCCATTTGAACATTAATTTCCATTAATTGTTTGCCAACAACATCAAACCACTCAACCATAATTCGCATGTACTGCAAAGAACTTGAATCCCGCAGGGAAATCGTACCTATCTATTCGTACACATATACGTACACATGTTCGGTATAACACTGGATCGAACACCCAAGAGGCAAGATTTACAACAGCTAAAAGTGCAGGGCGATGCACTTTCTTCTCACCGCGGCTTTTAAGGTCAAGAGAAAGTTCAGAACCGGCGCCGCTGCTCGCCGGCTCGCAAGTTCGTGAATCTCGCGTGCGTGCGCGTGCGCGCGCGTCTTTGTGTTTCCGCTCACGGATCTATTACCGGTTTTATTACCGAATTTCATTTAAATAAACGGGTTGGTGCGGTTATGTCCCGGCTCTGCGGTGCGTTTGCTTGCAGTTAGCTTACGAGTGCAGGGGAATGCATTTTTGTTGGTTGGTTTTGTGTGTTGGTTGTAGCGGAATAAGTATATACGATAATGTTAAATCGTAAGTTTCATAATATAGAAATACTGTTTACTATATTTATTTATTTTATACTTAATATGTGATAGTTTGATTAAATGATCAAACGTTTTCATTTCAAGTAACTATGTAGTATTTAATGCTTACAAAAATCGTATAATAAACAACAAATTTCACATAACATTCCATCAAAACATTTACACCTCCACAAAAACAATTTGACCACAGGATACTCATTACTCTACGAACCCCGAAATTTCTCCTCGACTTCTCCCGCACCCGAAAATTCGAAAGCCGTGGACGACAATACGAAGGCATCAAGCGTATACGAACTGAGCAGACAAAAAATAACTCCTGTCAAACGTATAAAAACCTCAAAACGCATAAGCGTTCGCGTGAGACGGACCGAGGAAAAGTTTGATTGAGGAGTATAATGTTTAGGCAGACGCAGGTATATATATATATATAGCGATTTCCCAATGTCCCTTTCTTCCTCGCCTCACTTAGTGTCCCTCTTTCTCTCTCTCTCTCTCTCTCTCTCTCTCTCTCTCTCTCTCTTTGCGCTTGACGGACTTTTTTTTCTTTTGCAATAGTATACGGTAAGTACATAAGCGAAGGTTTCTTAATAGCGGCGTTTGGGAAATTATATACATTGTGTTCGTGATTAAAATGTTTATATACATATTTGAATAAAGAGTTATAAATATGTACATATATATGTATAGGTATATGTTTTATATAGTGGTGGTGAAATAGTGCGTAATATTAATCGATAATTTCCGGGGATTATTTAAGTGTATTAAATTAACGAAATCGATCAAGTAAAATTGTATTTTTTCCTGAATAATATTAGCTGAATATCGCGAAATACTTCCTGCGTACACTTTCCACCAGACCGATAAAGTGTTGAAATGCTGCAGGATTACGAATCTTAAGTAAACAGTATATATACATTTACGGGAATTGTTTAAGTGAATTTTTCGTAAACCTTTTAGAAATTAGGAATAACAATAGGAACGCGCCTGTTACGATAATAATAAACGAAATACTTGAGAAATAGCAAGTGATTAAAGTTTAACAGCTCGCGCGCAGAAACATTTCTAATTTAATAATCCCGTTGCCATCGCACGGGTTTCAGAAGCCCGTGACGATAAAAGCGCGGCTTGCGCAATGAACTGCAGTTAAAAACTAATTAATCAATCGAGTGGGTATCGAGTCCGCACTGTGCGCGCATGGTGTAATTATCCTCAAAGTGGAATATGACCGGTATATGCTGAGGCCGTAAGACTTACGTGTGTGCAAATATACGTAAGTGAAAAATCATAATTTTGGCGGTGCAATGTTATTAAAACGGAAAAAAAAAAATAATTTCTAGGATTGGAAAATGAGTTTTGTATATATTGTATTTGAGGTGCTGTTTTTTAATGTAAGATTATAGCGAAAAGAGTAGTTGGCTTTATATTGGTGACTGTCAGCTGTTTTGAAATTGTTCGAGATCGCTGCGATGAGTTCCTATAGTTAGTATTAAAGATAGCAATGAAGAGTAGTTCACAACGAAATTTTTTATGTATAATTTATCTTTCAAATTAATATGTTCTATACATGACTATATTTACCTCTGTGAATCAGTACGACAACATATTCATTGCTGTTTAAAACCCATTTTTATTTTAAATTATAATTTTTTTTATATTTACCATTCATCATTTACTTTTATATTAACTTTGTTTGCTTTCTACACAGCAGAAAATGTTAGGTGATATTAACTAACATAATTACCTATTTTTGCATCAAAAGTGAATCTTGCAACAGCAACTTTGTTTCGGAGATTATCACAAAACCACCATAACTCAACAAAAATTACACATTTTTCCCCTTTTAAAATAACTGTATATATACACACTTTCTGCAAACATTTAATATCTCCACTTCACTGAAACCTCTCTGTAATCCAACTTCAAACAACTACACCCAAACCCCATAATCATCATCATTACCAACCACTCTATACACCCTTGACCTTCCACCGACTAACCCCTTTCCCTCCCCCTCTCACCTTCTCTCTATCTCTCTTTCTCTTCTCTCCTCTCCTCTCTCCTTAACCCACAACCACATTACAAAAACAGCGCAGCCATCCTCTCTTTCTCTCTGACGTTGCCGAAACCTCCGTGCGGCGACAATTACAAAAACCGGCGCGGCAAAGTTGCGCAATATTATACACAACGAACGCCACGGGAATTCGTCCGCGCGGCAACGAGCGTCGTTGCGGTGAAAGTCGCCTGGACTTATATACACTATTGACTATGTCGTGCTTTTCCGCGCGAGCGAGGAAGAAGGAAGAGGCAAGAGATTTTTGAGGCTGTACGGTCGCGGGCGAATGAAGAGCGAGCGAAGTGTAACGGGATCGTAACGGATCGATGGTACAATGTGTATTGATCGGCTTTTTTTGGAAGATAGAGGGGAAGTAGTTTGAAAGGCTGCGTAGATCGGAGGATTCGTGAAATGGTAATCAATACCGGTGTTGTTGTTGGTTTGTTATTCTTTTTCGTAATGTTAAATTCGTAATTTTAAAAAACAATTGTAAATTTAATTGAAATTCGAAAAATACAAAATTTTATAAAATGAGATTTTGGAGCAGTAGTGGACATACAACTTTTGCAGAGCTTTAAGTGGAAAGCTACTGTCAATTTTTTAATGCTTTCTTTAATTTCCGCAACCATATACACCATCGGTTGCTGAAATATGAACATTACATAAATTTATTAAAAATATTAAGTCACATTACAATTTTCTCGCTCTCAAATCATATATTACTGCGTATACATGTAAACGGTTGAAAGTCGAATCCGTACTACGTTTATAGATTGATAATTACAGATTAATAAAAACTTAATACATATAAATGTTTTCCCGATAGCCATAACGATACCATATAGAAAACTAACTCTATCTTACGCAATTTAGCATAAAACAGAAGTAAAATCGCCTCGGTATTCTTTAATTTTTAAAAGGAAATCCCGTACATGTATACACGCGCGTAATGAGCATTAAAGCTGATCTTCAATTGACGTTTAACACGAGGAGCTCGCGCAGGATTATGTAAAGGTAAAAGCATTTATTTCAACTAGCTTCGTTTAAGCAGAGAACCGTTTAATTTTACTTTCTTTCGTTGAGAAAACTTCACAATCAGGCATCTCTCGTTGCGCCGCATATGTGCAGAGCCACTTCCCAGTTTTCTAATTGCTACGTTTATATTAAAATTTAACGGAGAGAAAAAAGAAACTCATTATGGTAGTACGTCGGTGATCTTAATAAGTTATAAGATGTTACAATGATGAATGATTATACGTAGAAGTGGAAGAGAGGGGAGGAAACATTATATTATCAAAATAAATTAGTTATTTCGTAATCTTCACTTTATAATGTTAATTTATAGACGAGCTGCAAAAATATTTACAAAACACGATATTTTTGGTAGCATATTAAATAAGTATAATGTAAAGACTGTGACATCTTCGGATACAACGAAAAAGTTATCACACTATGCTTGTAAAAATAAGATTAAAGGATTTCGCATTGGATGTAAATATTATATACGGTGATCTGTTTTATTCCGATTTCGTAATCTTGACTTTAACGTAAATTAGTAGACAGACTAGAAAAAAAATTATCAGAATATGATATTTGTATATTAGCATACTAAATATTTATACATCAATGTAACAGCATCTTCAGATACAACGAAAAAGTTAATTATGCATGGAAAAATAATATTGATTTATAATTGTGTCTTTTACAAACAATGGATTAAGTAAAGTAACTTAAAAAATATGTATTCTTGTACATTTACAGATTTAATATTACTTCTACACGCGTACACTGATAGAAAAATGTGGGGAAAATCCCCATGTTTTCTAGTAATTTGGCAATATCAATAAAAAATACAAATTTTTCCCATAAAAATTTGGTAATTTTTACTGTTTTCTAGCAATTTTTACTAGGTTTCAATGGAAAATTTGTATTTTTGGTTGATATTGCCAAATTACTAGAAAACATGGGTATTTTTCCCCACATTTTTCTATCAGTGTATCTTTAATGAACTTTTATTATAAATAATATTTTGAAATTTCATTTAAAATAAAAAATTTCAGTGGCACCAACTATCCAAAGAAAACCATACTCATATACCTATTCTATATTTACACATCTTCCCATCCTTCTCCCAATTCTCCAGCTCCTCAGCATCCTCCTTCCGTCATCTCCAATCTCTCTTCTTCCTAATTACCCTTCCTCCATTCCTCTTTTTTAAAATTACCCACTTCTTACTCTATACCTCCCTTATAACATCACACATCATGCAAATACTCTCGCGTTCAGGAAGAGACTTTCGGCGAACGCGCGCTCGACGAACCGGCACGAGAGAAAGCTCGGAAGGTCGGAAGAAAGTGAATCGCGAGAGCGAACGATATACACATTGTATTATATATATACATACAAACACTGCAGCAACAGCAACGTTGTTGTCTGAGTCATATCTATATACACCGTGCGGGCGAGCAGATATGAATTTACGAGATGCGCGTGCGTGCGAGCGAACGAAACTTTCTTTTTTTCGCGGATTGGTATGGGCCGTATGCGAGCGGAACCCACACACGGAGGGAAGAAAGGAGTGTGAGTTATTCAATCGGTGATGTTATGTAAGCTCACGAACGATTAATTGGATGAATTATTTATTACGGTAGGAAGTATATGGTATGTGTGATGGGTATACCTGGATGTTGATGGTTGAGGTGATGTAGCGTGGAGGATTATTTTCCTTCTGCGATCGGAAGTGATTTTGTGTGAGAAGGTTTGATTATGATTAGAGGCGCAATGGATATTGTTATGAATGCTGCGAATTAGAATGTCAAGTGAAAGACGTAGGAGGAAGGATTATCTGGAATTAATTTGTCAAGTTTTATATTTTATCATTTATTTCGTTATTTAAAATCTCTCGGAAAATATTTTAGAATCGACAGATAGCTAACTAAGATGTACTTTTTTTATCTTTCTTCAACATGTGTTTTGACAATTGTACAAACAGATTAGAGTTAACATTTACGCTGCAAACTTACTTATTTTGTGACGAGTTTGAATTCATTTGCTTTTCTCAAAAAGTTAATATTTTATAAAGTGCGAAAAATGACACCTGGCAAGTTTTAATTTTTTCTTTTTTGTGTCTCAGGAATGTTCATTTTTTCAACTAAAATAAAATTTACAATTATTCAAAATGTGTCGAAACTAAATATATAAAAATAATATATTGCAAAAAGCTCAAAAAAGATATATCGCGAACCATTGAAAAAATATTTTATTCAAATCCTTTTCAAATTCAGCGATCACAGTATATGATCGTACAAAGCTTGCTGAAATCTTGCGTCTCGTTCGTCGCACTTGAACTCCGCGAAAAAAAAGAACTTTTCTGACTAACATTGACCCAGCGAGTAAAGTGTACGCGACGACAACTTCACTCAAAATTACATAAATTGCGCAGTATTCAAATTACGTGTTTGCAGAGTCTAGCACGTAAGGAAAAAAAACGTAAAGCAACCACAGCGTCTATGTAAATATAGTCATAAAAATCGCCCGATATGTGTCGTACAACATAGCACAGCCGAATAAATCGGACAAGGTCGTCGTGATTTCGAATGTCTGAAGCATCCGCATCAATCGTCCTGACATTTTTTTTCTAAATACAAATCTATCACTGTTATCGTTATCAAATAGCTTAGCTTTATATATTTCTATACATCGTTGGTTATAACTGTTCATGAAGATAACTAAATCGGTAATGGGTTAAATGCGGTAGATTAAATTTTTGAAAATTTTGATTACTATCGAAAGTGAAAACGATCTTACTCGTTGATAATATGTATGGACTGAAGTGCGATCAGTACCGTTGATACTGATATTATACTCTTATACTGTATATATACTGATTTATGAAAGTTCGATTTCACAACGGAATTTCGAACATACTTTCCGAAATAAAAGCCGTTAACGCGGATATGCACACACGCGCGTCTAAATATAATCCATAATTGTTGCTCAACTGTTATTTTCTTCGATTTATTTTGTGCGAAATGATATAGTGCGTTTGCGGGCGTGGTGTGTATACCGTCTCTCGGCTTCGTTAACTGTGACTATACGTTACCGTACTGTATTACGCATCAGTCGTTCCTATATTGCATTACGCTTTCATAACGCACGCGCATTTCGCAAATGTAAACATTAGAAATTTTGGTACTCTTCGGTAACGAAAATATAAGTATATATATTGTGCGTGGATGAATTTTGAAAGGAAAAGTGATGCTTGTGTTGTTTTAGAGTGAATTTTTCGAGGTATAGAGTTCGTATAGGTGACTTCAAATCAAATTGTATCAGCTGTTAATATAGATAATATCATTTGCAGATCGTAAAATAAGTGCAGCTCATAGTTCTTTTAAAATCTATTAGAAACGTTTTAAAAATATTGTCGTTTTTCCGGTTTTACAGCATGTGTGCAATGTGTTTCATAAACATCGTACTCATGAACTTCAATGGACGTAATCCTTTACTTTCAAGTCTTTGGTTAGTCTATGTCACTATTATTAGGTGTCATTTGTGTTATTATATTTTATTGAGAACGATAAAATTACTCGTGATTATCAAATCGATAAAATTTATTTCTAATCGAGTTATAGATTTATTATATAAATAAATTCTAATATCTAATCAAGATTGAGATCATTTTTTATTATCTATATTTTGAATGAATTCAGAACAAATCGTCTATTGATATCATCAAAGCATAATATTTCCACAAACCATTGATTCGAAACTATTATTGAATTAGAAAAAAAATAAACTTAAACTAATATAATTCAATAAATTGAGATTTAAATACACTAACAAACCCAAAAATCAATCCATTAAACAAACTTCACCTAACTTTCGACAAAGCCACAAAAGAAAGCAAATTTCAAAACATCACCAACCAAAAAATTCTACCATCATCATACCCCCCATCTTCTCTTTCACACTCGACTTCTTACCTCTTTCTCTCAAGCGACCCCACTTATACACCCTACGCCCAAAAAATCACAACAGCGGAACCCCGTATACATACATACACAAAAATTTCTACGTTACAATTCACCGCTTTTATACTCTCTATACCTCCTTTAAAAAAAATGGTTTTTGTACAAAAGATAAAGGCCCTACTCACTCTTAGCTCTGTTCGCTGTAGCGCGAAAGAAAGCCGCGACGCTCGCGCGCACGGAGAGTGGAGTACAGAGAGCGCTAGGCAGCTGCTCCCCACCTTAAATTGATCAGGCGCCCGGTCGACTGGGCTACTTCGACGCGGGTAACCCAGCAGTCAGCATCTCGACGTCGACGAGTGAGCCTCTCGCTCTTCCCTCCCATAGTGTGCGTGTGTGTGTAGTTTAACCAAGTCGTCGACAGAAGAGAGAGAAAACAACCGCTAACAGGTGTGTAACAGTGACATGATATTTAACGAGAATAAAAAGGAAAAAAAAATATATAAAGTGACTAGATATAACAGTGTACGAGGGTTGCGATTTTTTATCGCGGGTACGTGTCGATATATAGGCATTTTGCATTAGGTGTTTTGTTTTTATTTCATAGTGTGAGGAACGACAAATATGGTTTTATGAGAGATGGGAAGGGGGACAAGTGTAAAGAAGGACGGATAACGAGGATGGGTATCACGAGGTTATTGGGTTTGTGGATTACGAGCCGCGTGCACGTTTTTTTTTTCGAAGGTGCAGAGACGAGAGAGTGAGAAAGAGAGAAAGAGAGAGATATTTACTTTCGAATTTCGAGAGAAGTGAATGTATATAACTGCAGTGTATCGTATTATATATATAGGATACAGATATATATGTATATTAACGTCTCTATTTTAGAAGTAAAACGTGCTCCAAAACTTTAGCTTTTTAAAAACAGCATACAAATCAACGTTCGATTTCTATTATAAATCGCAAATTTCGCTTTCACGGATATCTTATACACAAATATATAATTAAATTCATTTACCTCAATTGTGCGTATACCGGATATTAGCCATAAGGTGCAACTTTTGTTGTCTGCGTATATAAGTAATAATTTTGCCATTTAACAACACCAAGGCCACTTGGTATTTATATTTAAACGAGTTTTTTTAAAATGAAGAAAAATTTGCGTTATAATAATTTCCGCGTCACGCGTTATATTTAAACCACCGCACACACACACATACACACACACACACGCGAGCTTGAAAAAGTTCACCGCAAACGGACATTACATATACAAAATTCTTTGTTTAAACATATAACACAACGTACCACTACATGCAAACCTTTTCCCGCAGAACGTAATTAACATTCCTATATAGCGATGTATGCTTTATATGACAGCGGTTACGTATAAATATTTAAAAAAAAATTATCCTATATACAATCTCCAGCGATCGTTATGTACCACTTGAGTATACATTTTATATATACATATATTCTAATCGCAACAATTTCTTTTCTACGAGCGAAAGCATACACGTGTATATAGATTTGGTATACCTATATACTTATACAGATCAAGGGAAAGTCAAAGTCAATCTCACAACTTCCTGATCGAGGAATCGCGCGCGGCATCGTAAAAGGGACTTTGCGCAAAAAAATCCAGCGCGTGACATAACACATATAACGTGCGCGCGCGTCTGCTCCTCCCTGTTGATATATATTGTACACACACTTACCGTGTGTATATATGTATGTATAGGTATACGTGTATATATGTATCGCGTGCGAAAGTGAAAGTGTGCCCGCGCATATATGTACAACATTGCCGCGGGCAGTTATCTTACCATCGCTCTCGACTCGTTCCTCTTCTTTTTCTTTTTGCTCTCTCGCTGCGTGTATGTATATATATATTTATGTATATACATAGTGTGCTCTTGAACACGGATTCGAATTATATGATGACTGGTTGTTGTATACGCGAGCAGACAGGTGCACGTGTATGTTTATTTTCAATATTTCGTCGTATACCATTGCTAAAGCATGTGGGGATACTGATTAGAGGTAATTTATCGGTGGCTATTTTTTTGTGTAATTAACTTTCTGTTTCTTTTTTTCTTTTTTTTCATATATCAAGTGGTTTTATATCTGTATAGATTGTAATTTTATATCGTACGAAATTGATGTAAAAAAAAGGGAGTACTTGTCGTTTACCTACTAACCGTTACATTTAGAAAAAAAAAACAATTAATCCTCTTTTAACGATTGGTTTTCACCTTCACGCATATATACATACACCGCGCCTCTTCTGAAAACCAACTAATTCGTTCGTAAAATTATTAGTCAAACACCTCGCAGCCGTTATAGACAGCCGCGGGCGATCAATCTCCTTTTCTGCAACACTGTAAAACCCATTTCTCCCGATACAAAACGATATCTATATATACACAAACACACACACATATATATATATATACACACACACGGACGAACGCGTCTCCGGCTTTCACCACGCGGCTCACTTTTGCATCTCCCGCGTGCGCGCGGAGCTTTCAATGTCGTCATAAAGCTGTGCGAATAAATATGTGGACGCATCTCAACGTATACACGTGGGTGATGAGCGAATTTCTATGTATGAGCTAGAAAGTAGACCACTTTGCGATGTTGGGTGCGATTGATAATGGGTTGTGGACGGTGTCGAAGGGAATGAATGGTTATTGGGAGTTGTTTGGAAGAGTTTTCGTTGGTAGGTGGGAAGAAAGATGTTTCGATGAGTCCAAAAGTGTGAATTTATATTATGTGAATTTTTGTGAAACTAATAAATGAATTTCCTTTCTATACTGCCTTTGCAATTTTAATTTAACATAGGTATAGTTTATAAAAATTTTGATTAATGGTTTCATTTAAGACATGCAGCTTGCTAGAATTTAGATTTAAATCTTATATCGATTAAACGAGTTTGTTGACATTCTACTTCAACTTACGTATAATTTAAAAAATCATTAATAGATTTGAATTGCAAAATGTCAAAATCACATCAGGCAGCAAATACTTTATTTTCAAAAGTTCAAAACCCCCATATTTCTTCAACACGAATACGTTAAATAAAAAAAAAAGAAACTACAAGCACTAAAACTTCATCATTATACAAAGAACCTGACAAAGTTTTTCAAATTTACAGCTTATTCAAAAGACACTTCATAAACGTATCACCATGATTTCTACTTCGCTACAATGACATCGTAAAATCGCTCCATCCTAGAAAACCAGACCTAATTTACATAGAAACCTCACGCGACTATACACAATCTTCACTTCTACGTTTTATCCGCAAAATAAAACCATCGACCACGCGGCGAATAATCTATTCATCGAACTTAATAGACCATCAGCCGTTAACAAAAATCCTTATATACATATATATATATACACTATACTCATCGTCACCCACCACCTCGTCAACCAAAGAAAGTCCGCACCCGCCAGCATGACTCAACGCCTCATCTTTTCTATATAACTTTGCACATGTAGAAAGGTGACTATACCTATACCACGCGCAAACCTTCTTATTACAAGCGATCACTCGGGACTAATCGGACCTGAGTGCGTGGAATTTGGCGCGAGGCGAATTACAGTACACGTCGAATATATCGGTGTTGCGTAAAAATTGCCGAGACTTTCGTCACTACCGTGTCGTTATCTATGCCTAGGCAAGTCTACAGCCGTCGGTTAATTACAGTAAACGTCGAAAAAAAAAGTCAACGCGTGGTTCTATTTTTTTTCTTCTATTTCGCTATGTGTATGATGGATTGCAGAGAAGATACGCGTGTTGTGTTTGAGTTGTCATAGCTTTGGAAATAGGAGTGGAATATTTATTTATATACTCGTGTACATAACAAGTTATATTATGCAGTTATAATAAATAACCGTCGCATAAAGTGACAGGTATACATACGGTTATTATTATTACAGTGCATGCGGCAATAATGAATAATTTTTTCAAACGCGATAATACGCATACGCGTACGTGAGTTGAGTAACGAATGATAAAAGAAAAACTATTATCATTTGCATACATTTTATTATCACTCGCGTTCATTTAAACGAAAATTTTGTGCGTGCGGAAATACTTTATATATATATATATATATATATTCATCGACAAACAACGAACAATGCAATCACAACTCTTAAATAATTCGCTGACGCTTAATCTCAATAATACATCGTCGTCGCAGGAATTTTCCGAAACGCGGAAGAATCCGCTTCAGTCCACGAATTTAAAACAAAACTGAACTCCACATGTAATCTATTCGACTCCACGAAACCACGTTAATTCACGTTCAACCTTTATACACACACACACACATACACACATGCAAGAATCCTCAGAAATCGCGTCCTTTACAACGACGCTTATACACATATATACCTATACATATATACACGTACGAAAAATTATCATATATATATGAACAGTCGCTACCACGCACGACTTTTTTCCTTCAAGGCCGCGCGAGAAACTCGTCTCCTTTCGCCTATAAACTTTTTCGTTTGCTAGTCTACTCGCGTCTTTCTCTCTCTCTCTTTCTCTCTTGATTGAGTAAGCGTTGCGTCAACGACCGATTCCAATTCGCGGACAGTATATAAGGTGGTTCTATACGTGAGCGCCACGGCCGCAAGCATACACACACATATATATAGGTAATGAGTAGCAAGTCGATGGAATGCGTAAAAAGATGTACTTATTCGCCTGAAAAGAATCGTTTGTCAAGTAAATCGCGGACCAGTGCTAATGATGTCCTCAAAAGCGTGGCGCATCGTCTTCTTAAGGTTCTTTCAAGTGTATAATATATCGTCGCGGTTCCTCTGTATGTCATTTTTGTGTCGTGTAAATCGATGATGTATTTGCTCTTGACGTGAACGTTGATGGTTATTTAGAGTAAAGCGCGTAACGTATGGGAACCACGTGCCATGTGGGTTTGAAGTTTCAAGGAATTGAGTTGTGGTGGGGTAAAGAAGAAAAAAAAAGAATAAATGATCTCTTCCTGGTGGGAAATTCTCTTTCGTGGTGTAAGTGGTGTGAATATTTCAATGTCACGGGTATTCGTCACGCGAAGAATTTCGAATGAGCTTTCGCGGCCTTAAGAATCATGCTCGCGCATCGTCTATATACGTATACATACATTTTACATGTAATTTATCTTCCTATTGTTTTTATCTCTATTCATTGCGTTACCAAAATTATGCTTTTTTTTCACCTACATCGTAAATTATATCCCAATGCTTATAAAACAATATGTAATTCTCGAACATCAAAAGCGTATATTAGCCAATACATCTTTTTTCCATACGTATAGCATTCCACATTTTTTTTATCAGCAAAGTACACGCACTTTTTCTATAATTACACTTTTACCAATCGTTTTCACGCACACTATGTACTACCATATAACACATCGAACAACTAATTAAAAACGACATATCGGCCAACACGATCTTTTCCATCAGTAGGTCATCTCCTCTCGCGTCTTCGTATACGGATCGTGATCGCTCCTCATCGACGCCTTTTACTCAACGCAATTGCATCAGTGCTCGCTTCTTCGTATCATGGTCGTATATACGCGGTCCCGCAGCTGCTGCGGCAGATGCCATATATGCTGTAGCTCCGATGGACGATCGGTAGTAGAACGCATTGCTTTCATTTAACGCGAATGAGACTAAGGTTGCAACAACGAAATCTATAGGGTGTATATCTTGTTTCACGTCAGGTTTATTGCGTTATTGGAGGAGGGTTTTGAAATCGGGATATTCATTGGAGATTTCGGGAATACAAGGTCTATAGTGATAGCATTGTTTCTTAAATTTGAAGAATTCGGTGTTGGTTGATGATAATAAGCGTTGTAGGTGATAGTTATAAGAAGTTGAAATTGAATCTATAGGTAATGATGTCACTTTGGGGAAAAGATTTCTTAAGATAGCTTATCTATGATATCCATTATTGGAAATATCTATTAATGTACAGATAGTAACCAAAGATAGGTATTTTCGTTCTCAGCATAACCATCGGGAATTAAATGTCAACTTAAAATTCATATAATTCGAAAGATTTCTATCAAAATCGTATGCAACTACTTATAACTATTAAATTTCCCTATGCCATTGCAGAAAAAACAATCTATTCAAGAAATCATTTCCCTTCAAATTCATCAACTTTTCTATCATCTTCCAGCATCCACATCACAATATGGGAGGCCAGCAACAACCCGACGTCTACAAATGTAACCTGAGCGATCAGGCACAGTCGATCGCCAAAGCCGAGCTCCGCGAGGACGAGAAAACTCGTGAGCATGCACTGGAGCAGTTCCGCGAATGGATTCAAAAGCATCCGTGCATCAAACGTTGCCGTACCGATGCCGTCTTTCTCCTTAGGTTCCTCCGTACCAAGAAGTTCAGTCTACCTCTTGCTCAGGAGATGCTCGAGCGTTATCTTACCATCCGACAGCTGTATCCTGATTGGTTCCAGAACCTGGATATCAACGATCCGGAGATCGAGGCGATCATCGATGCCGGGTACCTGGTGCCGTTACTCAAGAGGGATAAGCATGGCCGGAAAGTCATACTCTCGTGTGCAGGTGGGTTTAGTCTATATAGAGTCAGGTGTATGACGAATGCTGTTGTTGATATGGTAGAAGTGGGAAATATTTGTAGTAATCAGGGTGACGAATGCCTGCTCTATATAAAGCTTAGATTAGTCCTAGAATCGGTATTCGGTTATCTATGACGGTTTAAATTAAAAGGTAAAAAACTGATTGAGATAATTATGGATGTGTTAGGCGATTTTATTTTTAATCTTTTTAGGCTCAAAAACAGATTTGTCACTTATCAGATTATTATCTTACACTTTGATCACTTTTATAACTGCTAAATACACCAAAAAATATCAAAACGAAATATCATAAAACCCGTCGTGTTGAAGATTACGTTTCATCTGATAATTCATGTGAATCACTTTTATAAAAAGCTTGTCTTTGTATACCATATAGTGTATTACGTGACATTTTCCTTAAATTCTCTTGTATATCTATCAATATTTTATCTTTGGGCTTACGTATATATGCTACGAGAAATTCATTAAAATATCTTTGTTTACACTTCAAAAGTTTACAACTTCCTATCAGCTGTTTTGCCAAGCCGATGTTTTTTTTTCTTTTCTTCTTTAATAGAGAAAGTCGTGAGTGAAATCGAAAAAAAGTTTATCGACCGTAATAGAGGTCTTTGCAATAGAAAAGTTTCATTATGACATCACTATATCGTACTATTTAACATAGTGATATAATAGTTACGTAAGTGAAAGACATAGCACAACTAATTGAGAAGGTTCCGGTCATTTCTATACAATTAAAATGATGTGGCGTTAAACAAATTAATTAGGTATACGTTGATATGATCTTGGAAATAAATGAAATTTTTTGTACAATCTTTTGGTTTACAACGATTCTGTTAATTTTGTCGAAATTACACATTATTCACGATTACACTACTGATTTCGAAAAAAAAAATAATTTGATTGGATTAACGTGAAAATTTTGTAAGTATTTCATCACAATATAACAGTAATACGTGAATCTTCGTAATTCATTTGATTGCTTATAGAATGTAAATGATCGTTATAAGTACATTTTATGTTTCGTAACTAAAAATAAAAAATCTGAACACTGACTACAGTGATGATAATATAACATATTAAAAACAATATTTATTACATAGAATGCACATTGCAAAGAGAAAATAGGAAAATTGTGCGTTTTAAATTCATGAATTTCTCATTTATATAAGAGTGAAAGTTTCGGAAAACACAAAACTGCATTCCATTGTAACACGCGTGATTTTAACCTTGGGTAAGAGTTGTACGAAGAAAGTCATTCTTTCCGACTAAAGTTAACGATCAATGTATACCTATTGTAGTGCCGTCATGTTTGACTATATTGTTGGGAGCACGTTCAGCAAAATTTTTAGCACAAAACCAGATGTTTTTTGACACCATTCAACTGTAAAAGTATTCAGTCATAAGAGATGAATTTTATTTTCATTTTGATTAGGTAGTATAATTTTGTATTATTTATCAAGTTTCTTATAAAGGAAAACGTGACTCTCGTTTATTCAGTTCGTACGTGATATTTTCGTATAATAAGCCGCATACATTTTATAACTATTGTTTTTTTTATTAAATAATGATTGATTGTGACAGAAGGTATTTCAGTCGCAATATTCTCAATTTTCATTACTTATACATAAGTTATCCACTACATTTCAAGTTATTCTCGTTGCAATGTACGATAACGGTAATTAAGAAAGATCCAAAATTGAACTAAAGTAAAAGAAAAAATTCAACATGTAAAATCTGCTATATCTCTAAAAACTTTTTAAAATGTGAAATTTCATATATCAATTTTTTTAACACTCGCATTCACATGAAAAACTTTCACATGAAATCCAATTTAAATAATAAAAAGAAATAACCATCCAACCAAGTTAAACTCAGCCATACACAACGACACCTCCGTCCTCTATAACGAAATCGCATCCATTTTTATTTCAGGCCGCTTCGACCCATACAAATTTACCTCGGCGCAAATGGTACGTGTGCACAGTCTCGTAGTGGAAGCGCTAATGGACGAGGAGGAGAGTCAAGTCCACGGCTATACACACCTGAACGACGAGTCTGGATTGACGATGGGTCATCTTAGCTCCTGGTCTATAACCGATATTCGTAACATGCTCAGCTGCATTCAGAACAGCACGCCGATGCGTCATAAAGAGACTCACATGATCAATGTACCGGGATGTGCGACCAAAATTATCGAGCTCGCGTTGTCGCTGTTGAACGAGAAGCTGCGTTCGCGTGTTCTGGTGAGTGTATATATGGGGAAAGGGTCAATGCAAAAGGAGAAAAAAAAGAGCATTTTTGGGTATATTATACCGCTTATAGGGATTGGTTTTAAAGTTGAAGTACGAATGGATTATTAGATTTACAATTTGAATAAAGATTTTAAAAATATACCGTTAAATAGTTTGATAAGTTTAATTCAAAAGTATATAATTCTTACGATTCGAGGTATAATATTAGTTTTTGTGCAATACAATTCACCAACAGCTTGCTAAGTCTAAAGAACTGCTGATAAATCTAAAATATTTTATTTTAAATTTTAGATTTTTTATTACATTTTTCCTTTATTATTTCAATAAAATGATTTCTTTTTCCAACGTACAGTAATTGGTGCCTTTGTCAGAATAAAATTCTTTAACGGGTAATGAACTATAGTAATAAACACGTTATTATCATATATTATAAACATTATATAAAAATAATAAGATTAATTAAAGGAAATGATAATATTTACTATTTTTTAATAACTGTTGAATATTTATATGAGAAGGGAATCACAAGCAATCTCATTTTTATTGAAAGAGATAATTACAATAGGAAATCGTTGTTAGCCTATCAAGGACAATATTAAAAACAATGGACAGTTGGATAACTGTACTTTTCTCAATGATTGAAATCGTAGCATTGTTAGTCACCTTGACCTAAAACAGTTTTCTCACCTTTATGTGTTTTATAAAGCGAGTCACAAAGATGTTCACTCAAGACTCAATATAATATTCCTTTTCCTTTATCTTTACTTGTATATTGTTAAGATAAAGATTATAGATTCAAATTATATCTTGTTAATGCAAATATGAGAAAAAAGTACAATAAATAAAATTATTATTAAATATTTTACAGCTCCATAAATCATTGGACGACCTCCAGAAAACCATTGACCCAAAAATTTTGCCGAAGGAATATGGCGGTGACGTTCCTCTCTCAGAAATGATCGGTAAGCATTTTTTATTTGCTTTTTATTTCCAACAGAAACCAAATTCTAACGTTGACATATAAAAAAATTTAAACTTCGTTGAGAATATAAAAACTCATTATTTCAACAAATTATACATAAAAACTTTCATTTCTTTTCTTTCGTCCAATAACCAAACTCATGTAATTTACTTCTCTTCAGCCGAGTTCAAGAAATCGTTGCGATCGAAGAGGGACGAGATCAAGGCTCTGGACGACATGCACATAGAAATATCACCAAAGGACACATGCGCTGCAAGCGAGGGCCTCGGTGGTCTCCCAGGATCTTTCCGCAAGCTCGAGGTCGATTAGACATCTACGCTTGCACCATATAATTTTAAGCTCTTATCCGTTAAATATATAGACCCACACAACATGACAACGAAGCTTACAGTGATAAAGCCACGAAGTGTACTTAACAAGTTATGATACATAAATATAGGTGTAGATGTGTTGATTGATATATGAATATTATCTATTATCTTATACGTTACGTTTATAAATTATTTTTATAATGCGCGCGGATTTCAATCTGGATATAATATATAAAAATAGCTCGAATATGATTATTATGTGTGTTTTTTTTGTTTTCGGCTTGAAGTTTTATATATATATATATATGTGTCTAGAGGATTTTCGTTGACGCGAGACGAGCTGGCGTTAAGTTTTATTATTACGATGATGAGTATAATGTTATAATGTTAATGTTATCTTAGTTTTGTAAGTCCGTCCACGTTACACGATTGAACTCTTGTGTTATGCCGGTGGTATAAGTTACCTACAACTTTAGCGTCGTTGATTAGAGAGCAGTACTAAGTATAGCAAATCGCGGTGATTCACGTCTCCGCGCGTGTGATTGCGCGATTTTGTAAATGCACGTACGATCAGTATATAAATAATTGCCCCACACACTAAGATATATACTATACGCGTGTTAATCATTTTGTAATACTTTTTGTAATATGATTATTATACAAGTGTATCTGTAATATTAATACCGTTCTTATTAACGTCTATATATAATTTTTGTTACAACACATACATACACACGTTTCTAGTTTACCTATTTTTTTTTGTATACAGCAATATTATGAAGTTTTATTTTTACTTATATTAATGATGTTTATGATAATGTGAGTTAATAATCTTGTAAGTATATTCTTATACGTATTATATAGGTACAGTTTTAATTATAATACTAAGAACTACACGTGTGCAAGATGACGATGATGATGAAATACGGGTATATTTGCGAAACTATTGTTGCTACTGATACACAAATAAATTCCTTTTATAAGAATTCAACTTTCTTTTTTGTTGTCTAATTTATTTATACATTTTATGAAACTATTTTTATGATTATATACTTATTTAGTTACATTTATTATTAAATAGAAAATTTAGAAAATCTATATTACGAAGAATGTTTTATTTTAAAATTAAAAAAAACTCACAAGCAGAATATAACAATCGGTGAATGCAGTGATTGGTAAAGTAGAAATCTACATGGTAATACAGGTTTCTACAAAATATGTTCTGCTATATAACATCCCTACTATCTATCCGCGATATGGTAATACATACCAAGATTAAAATTTATTTTTGCATTGAACGTAACAGGAAAAATTCAGAAATTTACAAATGGTTAAAATTAAAACACTTATAACTGTAATTTGAAGAAGAAAGGTAAAAACAACAATCTAAAATTCACAATTGCATCTAATACAGTTTTTTTCTATATCTTTCAAATAACACTTGAGCTATAAAATCATATCACTACAAAAAAATACCCACAATAACAGATTAGCTGATTTCCCAACTTTTCACGCACGCAGATTAACTATAATAATCCGACTCGCATATTCGCCTCCTCTCGAAAAAAACCCGCTGTTATTTTTACAGTCTTACTCAGCGCCATTAGCATCATCCTTCACGCAAAAACGCCTCAACAAAAAACCAACCATCATCACCTCACTCTCCTCTCCTATATTCAAAAAACGCCCTCCTCTCTTCCAAATTCTCGTCACAAAACAGTTCTCCGCGCTAAGTATACTGCCGACACAATCATACACGCTATCCACGAAACCCACCACCCCGTGACGGTCATCGCACTTGTGCTCGCTCTCTTGACGTCAGCGTGGCAGCTACACACACACACACACACACAAACATTGATAAAGGCAATATGGCTACCGTGGCGGCAGTGTCTGTGGTGCTGCTGTTCGCCAGTTGTCGACATTATCATATCGCGACGACGAGGACGGCCGAGGAGTAGTAGCAGGAGGGAGAGCTAGCCGAGCTCTCAGCTCGTGCACACACGCCGAGTGTAGGTGCTGACTGCAACAGAGCAGCAAACAAACGTGAAGAGGAGCCGAGGAGTTCGTGTGGCAGTGCGCGCGTGTTTGTACATGTGTGTGTGTACTGCTACCATCCCCTCGTGCAACAACAGCTGCAGAGAGATATATAAGTAGAGTGCGTGCGCTGGTCCTTACACATAAGAGAGATGTCGGATTACCTGAGGTCGGCGTTTGGATACCTGAACGGCGGTGCCGCGGGTACCGGCGCAACTGGAGGCGGTGGTGGTGGCAACGAGCTAGTCGGCCAGGTCATCGAGATCAGCGGCGTTAAGCTACGTGTTAACCGACTCATCGCTGAGGGTATGAAGAGATTGTCTCTCTAAGCTATGCGTATTCTGTATGTGTGTATGTATACGTTATAGAAAGAGAAAGATATCTCTCCCTTTCCTTCCTCTCACTCTCTCCCTCCCTCCCCACGCAAGCGCGCCTTGGCGAAGATGACCTTCGCTGCATCGATTCGCGAGGGTGTCAATGTCAGGATGTGGACTTTTTTTTATTCTAGGGTGCTGGTTCTTTTTGGTTTCGGTAGGTGGGTGTGTGGGAGAGAGATGGAATGTAAACATGAGAGAGCGAGACTGGCATATGTCAATGTCGTCGAGTGCAAGCGCGCATTGCTAAATCAAGATCGGGTGATTTAATTGACAGTCGCTGTGTGTGGGCTTTTTGCGTCTTCTTCCGCGTGCGAGGGGTTCACTGGGTGTCAAGGCTCGAGTCGAGCGTGTCATTTTTGTCCGAGATTGCTGGATATGAGTGACGGGTGTTTTTAAGTTGACAAAGGATAGTTTTTTTAATTGCTGAAGTGGCTTGGGTACAGTTAGAGTTGGCTCAAGTTGTCATTGAATTTCTCTCTCTCCCTACTCTCTCTCTCTCTCTTTCTCTCTGCATACACATGGAGTGAATATTGATTTTCATGAGTTTCAGAATTATTTGCAGCCAGCTTGAGTAATTATTGATTTTTAGAATTTAAAGCTACTATAATGTAAACATTGGCACATTTTGCACATTCTGATGGATGTATATAATAAATATGTAGGACAACTACTTCTGCTGCATTCCTTCAAAATAGTCTTATATTATGAACAGTTTTTTATATAGTATCATGTAACATTGGTCGGAAATGTTTTACATTTGAAAAGTGTGTTCAAGTTGTTTTTCTAAAGGGTCAAAGTAGCATGTCAATTGAAATAGTGTAATCAACATGATTGACGCTTGAGCACTTTCCGCCCATAAGTCAAGCATTTAAAAATTCAAATGCATTTGTTTTCTAACTGATTCTAATTAAATCTGCTCCACACTCATTGCAGCAATGTTTTTAAAATGCAATTCATTACATAAGTTTAGAAAATGGACATATAAAGAAATCATTTTCACAAATGAAAGTTTCATAATGTATATGTAATTGATTATTGTGAAACTTTTGTTTTCATTTTTAGATAATCATGATATTGAAAACATTAAGATCTGATAAACTTTGTTCTAGTTTTCACAATCAAGTAATTACGATAAATGATATTGCATGTAGTCATAAAATTGTGAAATCAATAATAATGCTAAACCAATTTACATATTTATTATCGAATGTGTAATAAGTAAGAAAATTATCATATTAACAGGTGGTTGGGCCTTGGTGTTTGCAGTCGAAGATGTTAATACAGGAAAAGAATATGCTTTAAAGGTAAATTTCTACATTTTTATTAGTAACTCATTGATAAAAAAAAGCTTAAAATATTATTTATTTTCTTATGAAATAATTTATTTTTTACAGCGAATGATAGCTGTTGATGAACAAGCAAGACAAAGTATACTTCAAGAAGTAGAAACTCTGAAAGTCATAACCAATCATCCAAATATTATTCAATTTTTATGTGTACAGCAATTTAATAGAGAAGGTAGTAAAGGAACTGAATACCTCATGGTAACAGAATTATGTCCAGGTGGAACATTGGCAGATATTCTAAGAAGCGTTTCAGTAAATTCGCTCAGTGTAGCCCAAATTTGTAGAGTAGCTTATCAAGCGACAAAAGCTGTGCATCACATGCACAACCAACAGCCACAGCCTTTCATTCATAGAGATATCAAACTAGAAAACTTCCTTGTCGACACTGATGGGTTGATCAAATTGTGTGATTTCGGTAGTACTACAGTACAACAAATTTTACCAGATACTTCTTGGAATGCTCAAAAAAGAGCTCAATTGGAAGATCATATGTCAAAGGTTACAACACCCATGTACCGTGCACCTGAAATGATGGATACTTGGAACAATGAACCTATTGGTCCACCAGTCGATTGTTGGGCTTTAGGCTGTATATTTTACACTCTAGTAACTTTAAAACATCCTTTTCCAGAAGGTAATTGAATGACTTGTTATTCATTATCATTAATTTTATGTTTTTAGAAAGCAACTTTTATGAAAGTAAATGTTAAGGAAAAAATGAATGCACTACATTAGCTGAGTCATAGATACTAAAATATTTACTTTAAAAATATATAAAGAAAGAATTTAAAAATAGAAAATATTTGGAATTTGCAATAAGCTAAAAGGATTCTTAAGTTTTATGTATCTGAATCGCCTATTATAATCAATCATTGCCTGTTTAGAATACAATTTGAAAAACAATGTAGCCATGAAATGATAACATTTATAGCGACCAATTTTATGACATTTTATCAATAGTGACGATTTCTTAGCTATTATTTCACAGAATTATTGAGATTATTACTCAATTGACCTCTAAAATCCAACTCTCATATCTCTCTTTATTCCAGGAAACAAACTGGCGATCGTAAACGGCAAGTATCCGCCCCTGTCACCTCACCCGCGACTGGGTTGTTTCCACGAGCTGGTCCGCGGCTGCCTACAAGTCTCCCCCACCCAACGATTAACCACCTCAGCAATTCTGGAACGCTTGGCAGCCATCGCCGAGTCGAACAGCTTCGATCCACGTGAGGCAGCAAAGATCGAGGTCGCAGCTCCGCCCAAACCACCACCACCTACGCGACCCGCGCCTCCGCCACCTGCTACGTCCCCAGCAGCAGGAACGGCACCGCCAGTGCCACCACACCAGCCGCCCCCGAGGCCGTCGCCACCAGGAGGCGGACCACCGCCTAGGCCCTCGCCTGTGCAGCATCCGCCTCATCCAAGCGCCCATTTACCTCAGAAAATACCCGGGCATCAGTCATCAGGTGGGACAACGATGGGTTTCTTTTTATGAGGTTGAAGGGAATTTCAGTGGGTTTGGGAATTCCCCAGTGGTGTGGGAGTCGGAATCGTGTTTTAGAAACGTGGGTTTTTCACGAGGGTTTCTGAATTAAGTATTTTTATCGAAATAATTGATGAACTGACTTTGGTAGAAATGAGACCATTAAAAGGATAATGTAGAAGGTCAAAGCGTATCTCTTTTTTCATGAGACCAGACACGGCATCTGAAATATTGATAATGTTTGTCGGCCGAAAGTGTTTACTATCGTTTTGAATAATAAGATAAGCATTACATTTTATGATTTCGGGTCAGTGTTAGCTTTATTTTTATTAAAAATATTAATTATGCATAAATCAGTAAATACAAATTTGTAAATAATTTTTTTTTATTTGAAACTATAGTTTTGTTATAAAAGCAATTAAAATATTTATAAGAATATGCGTCTTAGGTTTATTAATAATTTTCACAATTACTAGCAGCATTGAATTGTTAAAATAAACATTTCCGATATTTATAATGTAAATATTGATTAAGTTGATTAAATATTTCACTTCATTAAATCATATTTAATTTACCTAGCAATTAAAAATTTGACAAACAGTAGCATTCAATCGCTCCAACTAAATATTTATTCATCTTATACGTAATTAATAACGTTCTACAAATCTATTCAAATTCTTCGCGTTGCACTTTTAAATTATCTTTTGAAAATTTTTAACAACCCTTTCACTAACTTAATAAAAAAAATTATTCTCACTAAAAATAAACATTAATCAATAACCAAACAAAAAATAATAAATTTCCCCCCATAGGTCTGTTTAGCTCGTTGAAAGGCGGCGCGGGCAGTTTGTTCCGCAACATTAAGGACACGTCGTCGAAGGTCATGCAGACCGTGCAGCAGAGCATGGCGCGCACGGAGCTCGACGCAAGCTATCTGACCTCGCGCATCCTAGTCATGCCCTATCCTGCGGATGGTATCGAGTCTGCTTACCGAGCCAACCACGTCGAAGACGTGCGAGCATTTCTGCAAGCCCGTCATCCGCCCCCGGCGAAGATACAGTTTTACAATCTGTCGCGTGGACGGCCGAACGTCGTCAGGCTGATAGGTCGCCACGTCGACTGCGCGTTCGCCTACGCCTCCTCCGAGGCCAACGCCCCCCTGCTCTCCGCCATCTATCAGATTTGCCAGGACGTGTATCGTTATCTCGATGCCGACGTGCATCACGCCGTTGTGTTGTATTGCAATGTGAGTCGGCTGCTTGTGTACTTTTTGATAGTAGGTTGGGGGAAATGGAAACGGTTTGTTGGGGTGTACAATTTTTGGATTGAGAAAAAGGCAAATTTTAAAAATAAATGGAATATTTATAAATTATTGATTTTTTATATAGTGATTTATAAAAAAATTATTAATTTAAAAAATTCCATTATTATTATTGTAATATCGTTTCGCTAAATATTTTTGTTGCAGTTTGAAAAAAAAGTATTACAATTACTATTTAATCTATGATATTGTCAATTTCTTTATCAAGAAATTAGAGTTGATAACAGTGCGATTTGTACTTGAAAAATTAATCAATGGAACCGAAGCTGCAATTTTCGAAATGAGATAAGAATGATTAATAGTTTAAAATAGTTTCTAAATTGCAATGAAAACACACGATTCATTTACAGAATAAGAATACGTTTTTCGACTAATTTTTAAGCTCACTTAATTCTATAACTAATTGAAATTCTGTATAAGAACTACCAAAATATCGTCGCGACTTGTGCATTACAATTATAAAAAGACCGTAAGTTCAAAAACTTTTAAAGTCAAAATCGTTTACTATCAAGTACACAACAAGCAAATAGTTCCTTCAAACCACTCAATAAAATAATTCTTCAGATAAACATAAATCCTAATTATCATGAAATTTTACAGGACGGCTTACGGGCGAGCGCCGTGGTGGCCTGCTCCCTGCTTCTGTACGCGGGCGTGCTGAGGACAGCGGAGGAGGCCATCGCGATGTTCACTACACGCCGTTGTCAGCCGCCAGTGCTACAGCCCTCCGAACTCAGGATTATCGAGTACATGGCGAGTTTGACGAACGGTAACCTGCCGCACATGAAACCCTTAGTATTGAGGTCGCTGCTTGTGCAGCCAGTGCCGCTGTTCACAAAAGCGCGTGACGGATGCAGACCGTATGTGGAGATCTACAGTAATGGAGCTATGGTATGTTTTTTATACATAAATTGGAATTAGAAGGAAAGCAGGTATAAAGATGAGCGTGGGATAAGTTTGGATGCCGATGTCGGTAATATAGAGATCTTCATTGTTATTTGAGTTATTGAAAAGGAAATTTACGATAAAAATTTTTCAACTTTTGGTTTTAGTTGGTTTTTAAATACAATTAATTAAATCGTTTTATATATTTTTCAAAAATATTTTATTATATTTTAAATAAAATCTAAATCAGAATTAAATGGTTTGCTTACTTAAAAATATTTTACAATTAAATGTTTTTAATTATTACAATTATAAAAACAAAATAAATCAATCGTGAGATTTAGGGATATGGGCGCTTTTCGTTATGTACGGAAAAAATGATAAAAACGAAGTGGGGGACTTTAGCCTAGAGGTTAGAGTAAAGCCTCTAAAAGTAGTCGTCAAAGTCAAGAAGAAGACCGGGGTTCGATTCCTGGGGTCAATTTTTTCATTTGCCTTTTTTTCGTAATTTAGGTCAAACAAATCGTAGTAATGACATATTTCAATGCTAAAGTACTCTGACATGAAATTTCGATTGTACAGTGATGAAAAAACTTGCGCGAGGTTGGCAACTTTCGGGAAACGCGATCGTTCTGATTGCGGTTCCCAGCCGATCAATGATCTTGCCTGTCATAGTTACTCTGAGTACAGCCAAAATTTTTTAATTTTAGAAAATTTATAGTTTATTTAATTGAAAAATTATAAATATAAGAAATTACATTTTTATAATGAAGTAAAGCGATATAATTGATTTTTCACGTTAGTATGTTAAATCAATACGTTAGGTAACCGTCTCAACATGTTATTCAATTAAAAGTGCTTAGATAGTTTATTGAATCAAAATATTGAATTAATTATATAAATATACGTATAAATAAATATATGACAACAAATTCAAGTTTATTAAACAATTACAATATTTTTATTTAAATAGGTACGTATTTTTTAATAAATACTTTCATATTAGCTTAAAATAGTTTTCTCAAATACTCTTGTATAAATTTAAATTAAAACTAAATCTAAATTTAAGGTATTCTCAACGAAGCGCAACGAGTACGAAGAGATGAAGCTCTACGGCATGATGGAGGGTAAAATATGCCTGATCCTCGGTGACGCGACAGTTCGCGGTGACATCACTATGGTTCTCTATCACGCTCGCCAGCAACTGGGCCGCGCGATCGGTATAAAAATAGCCGCATTGCACTTTCACACGGGGTACATACCAGTGACTGATAGCACGCTGACCTTCGATAAGAAGGATCTGGACGACACGCCCGAGGTTGGCGGTAAATTCCGCGTAGTTGTGAACGCGATGATCGGTGAGGACTCGGCCAAGTTCTCAAGGGTGCCGGCGCCCTGGGAAGCCGAGGATGTGACCAATATCAAAATAGCGCCTGATCCACTGTTTGGGTCCACTCTTGAGATGGAGGAGACGTTGGAGAACTTCCGAACTGCCAGTAATAATGATGCTAAGGTGCGTGGATTAGAGATTTACATAGGAGTTGGATTATTTTTGTCGCATAATGGTGAAAGCGTTTGCAGAAATTTACGACTTTTAAGAAAACGTTTAAATTTTGGTTTCCAAGATGATTTTTGAATATTTGAAAAGTTCCTACATTGGTTTTTCTCAAATTAAATTAGAAAAAATATGAATTCATTCTAAAAATTCATTCATTCTATAACATCTTCTGTCATTAAAAATACTAAATTTTTAAAATATAATAATGAAATAAAAAAGGTTGTTTCATTCGCGTTCCACTTTTGTGTAATGTATATATGAAGAAATCTACAAAAAATATTTAATTAGAAAGTCCATTTATTCGAGAAAAAATTTTGTCCTACATCTCCAAACAAACTTTAGTAACGAAAAACTTTTTTTCGAAATATTCAATCCAATCTGTCTATTTAATTTACATCTCAACCGAAAAATTTTTACGTCCTTAAAAGCTATATTATATATAAAGAATGATATAATTTTTGAGAAACTTTTCCTTTTTTCATTCATACACGCACATTTAAAATGACTGAAAAAGGAGTGTGTCAAAATTGTTTTTGTTGGAAGAGTATTTTTGTGTAGCACACATTTTTTTGCAAGGTAGTGGTCACTCTAACCGAATATTTTTTGTAGATTTCCTCATACATAGAATTTTTAAAAATCATTTCTAGAAAAATTAATAGTATAATTCTACTTTATGATTTTTTCAAACGATTGAACTCGATGCAGAAATTCATTGTAGTACAAAAAATAATTCTCACTTCTCTCACGTCTTTCTTTGCAGATTCCCAGAGAGACAATACCGCCCCCAGAAGCCGAGCCATTAGTCGACCAGACGATTCCAATAAACGAGCCTCACGTGCCGCGAAGGCCATCGCGCGACTCGTCAAGTCCACCTCCTGCCATGGCTGCTCCCTCCGAGCCACCGCCGCTTTTCGAAGCCGACTTACTCAATCTCGGAGGTGTTCCTGCTCCCACAACACCCGTAGCTCCCCCACCTTCGGCCACGACACCAGGTCTCGACATATTCGGTCAGCCAGGGGCATCGAATGCTGGTGGTAACAGCGATGATCTCTTCGCCGGGTTTGGTGCATTCACCCAGGCACCGCCGCCCGCGAACACACCTGTGGTGAATGAACCTAGGGGTAATGATCTCTTATTCGGACAAACGAACGGAAAGTCGAATGATATGGGAGACTTGTTGTTCGGTGGAAATCCAACGTCGAGTAGCGGACAGACTGCACCTCGACCCACGCCTACAACGGATGATATGATGTTCGATCCGTTTGGCAGCAATTCGAAGAATAATCTTTTAGGTAAGATTATTATTTCTTTACTCTTCTGAAGTTTAATTAGCAACAATTGATTATTTTTAAAAACACTTAGCTCTTTGCAAGGTTTCAATTATTTTTTTCTTAGTTTAGACACATTTCCAAATCTTATAACAAATCATAGAAAATTATTATCATTTTTTTTAATAACTAAATTTATTGAATCTATTTAATATATAATAACTATTTTTGTAAATAATAAAATTGAAGATTTAAAAAATATATATTTATATATAGTTTTGAAACCGTAAAGATCGGTTCAATTTTTTCACGACAACACAGTGTCAATGAAATCTACCTTTTGTGTCTATTTTTTTCGTATTTAGCGCGTCCCTCAATGATTGTAGTATACATAAAATTTTAGAAGTCGTATCAAGATGACGTCAGTCTTAAAACGGACAGCGCGGTGTTCCATCACAATAGGGGTTTACTACACTATAACTTCTGAATTTTACGTCTTTAAAAAGCAAATAAAAACGTATTATCTTTCCCTCTAAAATTTTCCAAAATAAATCCTATAGTTGCCTGTAAGATAAATCGGTTTTTGGTTTCTTAAAGTTTTCTTTTATAAAAAAAAGTGATATAATAATTACACGTGAAGTTTAATTTTTAATAGTAAAACTTTATTTTATAAAAATAGTATAAAAATATTAAATTCTTTTTAAGAAATTTTTTAATGTAATGTAAAATTTGCTTATATTATTATTAATTTCTTTCAACGTATTATTCAGGGATCAACAAATACGCTACATATTATATATTTAGCAAAAACACAAATATCTTTCCAATTTAATTCAATCCAAATTCACCTCCTATAACATTACTTCTACAAAAAAAAATCTTTAAAATCTCAACAATCTGTTTCAGGCAACTGGGCGCAACCCGGTGCCCCGACAAAATCACCGAGCGAGGAGGGCTTCCCCCGGAACGCGAGTGTGCCGAATTTCGGCGCCCAGCGGCCCGATCCGTTTGCAAACCTCGCAGGCACAATGGGCGCTGGCCTCACGTCCAGCTGGAATGGCACGCCTAGGGAATCCAATACTCCGCAGTCCGCGAGTCCGGCGGCGTCTGGTATGTTGAGAGTATTCTTTTTAACTTTTATTTTGAGTTTTAAAAATGTCAAAAACGTTTCTTTAATTCTTGACGATTTTCTAGTCGTTTTTCTGAAATATTTTAAAAACGCTAGTGTGAGAAATGTAGAGAACTTTGTTTATTTATATGTTCTGTAATTTCTAAACGGCTATTTTACTCATTTCAATATTAAAATGCTAATGGGTAAAAATGATTCCTAAACGTGAAATTAAATTTAACTTTAATTAATGAAATTTATGATTAAATATTTCAATTTAAATGCTTTAGATGATGATAATAAACAAAATATTTGATCGTTAATGACATTGATATTTTACATAATATTAGAAATTCGGTAAAGATCAAAAACGTTTCTGGAATGTAATTTCATAAACCATGAAATATTTGGCTTATTTTCGTTCAAACGTTTATTTCTCATAAGATGTGTAATTAATTAAAACAATAATTAAAAAAATGTAAATTAGCATTAAAAGTCACAGAAATATGCAAACCAATATTATCATCCTTTCTCACAAACTTTTATAAAATAATTTATTCTTCGAATTTCAGGCACGCCGGTGCACTCGAGTCCTCGCATACAGAAGCCCGTGACCCCGATGAACGAGACTGGTCCTATGCACGCCCAACCTCAACAGCAACAGCAACAGGAATCAAAACCAGCGAAATCCGGGGACGCATTCGAGGACCTTTTGGGTAGTCAAGGCTACAGTTTCGCGCGAAAATCCGAAAAGGACAGTCCGAAGACGATAAATCAAATGCGCAAGGTCGAGGCGGCGAAGACGATGGACCCAGACAAGATGAAAGTGGCCGAGTGGACGGAGGGCAAGAAGGGCAACCTGCGCGCTCTCCTCTGCAGCATGCACGCGATACTCTGGGACGGGGTCAAGTGGCAGAAGTGCGAAATGCATACGCTCGTCTCGCCAGCTGACGTCAAAAAGGCCTACAGGAAGGCCTGCCTAGCCGTTCATCCTGATAAGGTGCGAGATAAGAAAAGATTTTTGTTGTTGAATTTTTAACGGGGGCGAAGAGATTGAACTCGTAATGTTGTCTAAGGAAATTTCGGGGAAATTCGAGAATAGAGAGAAGAGGGTAGAAAGTTTCATTATGAATTGAAGCGGTTAAGCGGATTTGAATATTCAAAAGCCTTGACACGAATTTTTTTATGCATAAATTTCTTTGAGATATGTCGTTTGCAAATTTTTAATTATAATGTCGGCCAAATGTGCTTGTTTATTTTAGAAGTCACTCTATGTATTTATTTACGGTGCTATTTGATTAATGTGTACGCAACTATAGTAATTGAAATTTTGGTATTATGAACATTTTTAACGTTAATATTTCTTTATTTGTGTTACAGCAAGCCGGAACGCCGAATGAAAATATGGCTAAGTTAATATTTATGGAACTTAACAATGCCTGGAGCACTTTCGAGAACGACGCATCGCAGCAGAATTTATTTAGCTAATTACCAGCAATCGTTACTTGTTTTAGAGTATCGCGATTTAATTATAACATTACACATAAAGAAAGATCCCGTCGAGGCCCCAGTTGCCGGCGGCCGTCGTCTCGCATCGGGGCGCCGACGACGACGACGTCGTCAACCGTCGCTATGTCGTCGTTGCTACCTGTAAGATAAAACAAAGAAACAGAAAAAAATGTTAAGATGATTACAAAAAAAAAGAATAATAAGAAATTTATCTCCTTTGTCGCATTCCGTTTAAAAAACAAACTATGGTTACTAAAGTATACATAGAGCTCTTGAATAGGAAAACCGTGAGCACGGGGAGACTGCCGCTGGTAGTTCCATTAAGAGGCTCTTAGCGGCCAGTCTCGTTACCTGCTTTATCGGCACTTGAATTTTTTAGCGTTCAATCCGGTTGAACGATTATATTCGTTATTCTGACGCAACGAAAGTATCTTAAGCTGGTTTTTGCCTCCCCTTTAGCGTTCTTAATGTGTTTTTAGCCATCTTCGAAGAATGCAATATTGTGTTAAATATTGATTAATAAATTAGTGTTGGTAAGCGCTACCAAAACTATACAGATCTTTTTTTATGTAAGACCTGCTTATTTGTCGGATTGATGAATTCTTCGATGAACTCAATTGAAAGACTTATTTTTAATGTAAGTTAGTATTTATTTTAGGAGAATGTTAATTTTTGTATTAAAATTATATTTAACGATTAGAGTCGAGCGTTATAGATGTATATAGGTAGATCGATTAAAGACTTGTTGCTAGGTAAAAATCATATTGAGATTGTTACGGTTAATAAGAGGAATTGTTCATAATTAAAATTTATGGTGTCAATTGTGTCAATAATCATGAATCGATGTCGGTGCTGTATCGTATTAAAAATGTTATTTATTATTAAATAATTTTAATTATATGCACCATTTCAATTATGCAATAAAAATCTATTTTTTTTATTTCATCTCCATAAAAATTCATGTCCACAGCCAGAACAAATTATCACACACTCTTTTATTTTTATAGCTTCATACTAATAATAAATCAATAGAATTTGAAAAATACGTTATCTAACTAGAGATTATTGTTATTAGTAGTTAAGTGAAAGACTATAAGTTCGTCAGAGTAATTATTGCAATTAATAAAAATTACGACAAAGGGAAATCAATGTGTCGATAAAACAGGATTTTCAGGCATCCGTTAATCCTTTTTCTCTCCGCCAGCGGAGCCGGTGAGCTTATAAATAGTTTCCTCGCGCTTCAAAGAATTATTATATATATAAATGCGTAATATGTATATAAGACAGTGTAAATTATGACAGAATCCTAAAAATATATATGAAAATATTTTCTGTGCGAATGTTGCAAATATTGTGTATATCTGTTTGGTGCTCGAGCATGTTATCTGCATCACTAGCCGTCTTATGGTTAATTTGTTTTTATGGAAAACTTTTTGTTATTGCTCCTCTACCCACATATGTACATTTTAATTTTTACCATTTTCAATCGTATAGATAGATAAATATCCTGTTTATCCTTAATTTGTTTTCTTTTATTATAATTTGACTGAACGTAGCACTGCATATATATTTATTTTTAATTATCATAGTAACTTGAAAAAAATCAATAAACTTCCTCGTTACATCACTGAAGAAATTATTCTTTTTTTCGAAGCCTTCAACGCAGGTTCACGCTTCTACGTTTCAATGTTATTATTTTCGTTTGAATGTAAATTACAGTAACTGGAAGTACATTGAAAAAATTTTCTTTTCATAGTTAAGTATACTTCTACATTCGAGTTTAAAGCATAAAAAAAACTAAAAATGTTAAAAGAACAAGCTTTTAATAATGCTTAAATGTGCTTTGTTTAGAACCCTTCCTATTTTTTATTAAAAAAAAAAGTATCGTTAATTCAGAAACAAATAAAGTCTTTTCGTTTATAAGTTATTTAATTATAATTTCATTATTCTATATAGAAATTATTACTATGTACTTATAAAATTAAAAATATTTAAAACTCTTTCGTATAATTTTGCTTGTTCATATTAACTCAGTATCCGATTAGCATACTGGTATACGTTATTAATTTTATATTCTAATTTCGCTGAAAATTTTTAATTGGGATTTTTAAAAAAATAATAAACATGCTGTTATACATTTTGAATAACCCTCAATTATAACAATTACAAATCTACATCAAGCATTTCAATTCATTGAAAAGTGTCTATCATATTTTAAAAATATAAGTTTCCTATTAATCTAAACATATTATTTAAACGTATAAAATTAACTTGCTATCCAACAAAACCTACTTTTACGTCACCCCGGCGTTTTTACCATACTTTAAAACAATCCCATCCGCAACTGCCCGCCGACAAGACGAAAACCCCCAGCGCTTCCGTTCCAAATCTCCCTCACTCCTACACACCCATTTCACAAAAACTCTCTCTCTCTCCCTCCTCTAGTTCCCACCCACCTCCCTCCCTCTCTTGCTACACTCACGTCACATCGGGCGCGCAAGAAGACCGCCGCACCGCTGCCGCGCGACACAGCAACGCATCAGCGCAGTAAGCGAAGACGACGTCGACGATGGCCCCGAAAAAAGAGGCAGCAGATTCTCAGCGTTGGATTGATTTTCCCCCCTTTTTTTCCTTTTATTCTTTTTATCTTTCTACTTGCACAGCTTCTCTCGTTGCTCTTTCTTCCTCCCGCGCTCGAAATTAAGCGCCTTTGCGGCATTATCGACGAGCCCGCGGGCCGCTTTCTGCATTCGTGCATTTTCTTCGTTTCGAGTGTGCATGCGCCTGCTGTGCAGTAAGGGAGTGAGCTTAAAGACAAGAAGCTGCCGACGCCACCACCAACGACGACGACGCCCTGAGGGAGGAAGAAAGAGAGCGAAAGAGTGTTGATGCCGTAAGCTGATTAACGGCCAGAGGTGTGCTCGAGCGCGTTTTTTTAATCCCTCGTTGTGCTGTATACGCCCAGCGTGAAGGAGGTGAGCTCGCGCGCTGCTCTGCTACTGCTATACTCTGTGCGGCAGGCGTTGATCTTTTCTGAGGCGTGGGCGTGTGAGTGGAGAGAGAGAGAGAGAGAGGGGGAAGAGTTGCGCCCTTTTTTTGCAGTATCGGTGTCTAGAGAAGTCTCGGCTTTTTAGAAAGTTTTCAAAAGCTTTTACTTGGCTCAGTCACAATTTGTAACGTGTGCTTTCGACATCTTTATTATACGTTTTGTCGTTGTTACGGATTATTATTGTTATTATTAATGTTTTAAGATGTTTTTTAAGTTGAATAAGTATGATTGAAACCTTGTAACGGAGTAACGCGCTAATATATAAATAAAATATTCTATGAAAAGCTTTTCAAGATTTTTTTTTTGCAAGAGATTCGAGAAAGTTGAAAATGAAAATGACTCGTCTCTTGTAAAAGTTTCGAGCTTTAAAACTCCATTATACTAATTAGTTTGACTTTTCTGAAAAAAGGGTTGTATTAAAAAAGATGTGAGCTTTTGATAAAAAATTTTTTGATTAAAAAGAAAAAATATTATTCGTTGAACAAACGTTACTTGTGAGAGAGATGAAAGACTAATAAATGAACTAATTAAAAAATCGAGTTACCTTATTCCAATAAAAAATTTGATCACTAAAAATGAATAAATCCAAAAATTTTTCGCTATTCTGTTACAAGTATTTAAGAAAAAATGCTATTTGCACGGAAGAGAGAGAATTTTTTCTCTTCAAACTTAATTTTTCGTTAATGTTGACCGAATTCCAGTTGACATACCACCTCCCTTAAATTTCTTTGCAACTAGTTTGCGTTTACAGCAATGTCTCTTGCAAGTCGCAGTAGCCTCCACCCCCGGTAATAACTTTCCACAACTAAACAAATATTAGTTTCTCGGTTTCTCCAGCGCATTAGTTTTAATCTTTCGCGAATTAAAGCTCCGGTGTATATACAAAGTCACTTTGATTCCTTGGTTGCATCGCGTGCTCTGCCTTTTTTTTTAAACCGCACGTCGTGATTATGATACGTGTATATACATATATATGCACACAGATGTGCACATCGTTCCATTTTTACAAAGAACTATACTTTACAACAAAACAAGGAATATAAATAGGTCAAGTGTCCCGCTCGCGCGCTGCGTATCAGCGTCAAAAAATTTCACGTGCGCGCGCGCGCAAGGGATATGCAATTTTAAAAGTGCACGTAATATGTATATCTGATAGTGCGAAATCTTTATACGTTTGTGTGTGTGGTGGAGGAAAGGGAAGCTGCGAATATTCCAGGAAAGTTTCTTTAATATAGAATGCATATACGCTCGAAATTATCATCGTTTCACTTTTGTAAAGTATATTTTCATCCAACTTCGCGCGCGGAAATAAAACGAGTGTATATACAACGCCTCTTGTTTCAAAAGAAAGTGGTCGAGAATTAAAATTACTTATTTAAAAATTTCTCGGTTACGCCCATACAAGTATATATACATATAACGTTACAAAACCTAGCATACTTTTGGTAGACAAAAAAAAACTAATTAGGCACGACCTCCCCGGGAGGGCCTTATATATTCACCAGAGTAAAAGTCGATGTTTATGGATTATCTCGATGAATTTTCAATGAATCGTCATGAAAT
>JAYJLV010050545.1:0-12309 GCA_036873485.1 Torymus texanus
AAATATTTTCAATATTGTCAGTTTGTCCCTGCGTTACTACAATTATAGTAATTTTTACTACAACATTTTTCTCAGTGCAAGACTAATGGAAAATCTTTAAAATGGCTCTACAGTTGCGCAATATTCTCATTAGGTTTTGACATATTTTTCGGTGCATTCTGAGTGAAACGACGGTAAAGTTTGAAATAAAATTAGAAAATTCAATCTATAAGGGATAAGAATCGCCTACAGCTAATTTTAAATCATCTCGCCCTCCCCCCCCCCCCAAATGCTTCTGGCTCGATCCAAAACGTTGAGAATACTCGATAGGATCTCAGAAAGAATGTTATCGGTCGCTATGTATGGAACATTTAAAAGCTCATAAATTTCATTTGAAAGAAGATGCACTTCCCAGCCTTGGAGATAGTGGAGAAAAAGGTTATTGAAGCCAGTTTGCAGCGACTACGGCATGCGCGGGACTATTTATAAACGGTCTTGCCGAACTGGCCTTTTTCTGCACGGTGTAATAAATTTAGGCATTGCTCGGATGATTCAATCGATTTTATCAGAATTTTTGCATGTTTATTCGTTTAATTTTATGTGTGTTTATAACGTCATTTTTCAGGATATAATAAGGAATACTAACTTTGTATACGTAAGTCTACAGTAGTTTGGATATGAGCTATTCCCAAAATTATTTCCCTATTACGTCGCTAAAATAATTAAAAAAAACTTTTTAAGGGGACACTTACGGGATAAATTTGTTTTTGTTTTTTGGGACTGTTTGAACGTAAAAAAAAAAAATAAGTACACGCTCGATTTGAGGGTATCATTTTTTCTTGACAATAATTAGATTTTTTTAAATGATTAAAAATAGCTCTGGTTTAATCCTCAATTATTCCACCAAAAACCACTCAATATGGAATTTGTAAAAAAAGAAAACGAAACTAGAAAATGAGAGCTTTTCAAATCTTTTTTCACAATTAGAAATTGTTAATTCCTTTAAAATTCACTAAATACTGTAAACATGTACGAATTCAGTTGTTGACCCTTTGTCACCATTCGTGAATTTTAATCCCAACTTCAAACTCACGTAACTTTTGAGAGAATGAAAATTTTCGCTCTCTTCGTTTTCTTTTTTCAAAATTTCATATTGAGTGGTTTTTTATTTATTTTTATTCTTTAAAAATCCAATTATGTGTATTTATTTCTTTCTACATTTAGAAAGCCCCAAAGTACAAGAAAAAATTCATCCCGTATGTGTGCCCTCAAAAAATTTTTTTAGTTTTTTTGGCGACATAAGAGAGAAATAATTCTGGAAATAGCTCATATATGATGACCCTTAGCCAATAATTATTAACGAATGCAAACAAGCATTCCATTTAGTTCTGCTATAAATCTCACAAATTTATATCTGTCGTAAATCATAATTTGTCAACAGAGTTACAGAAAAATTAATGGTGTTTGAAATGCGAATGAATCGTACAGAATCCTCAAAAGAATGAATTCGGAGAAGATACCCACACACACATCACGTTGGATTTTTTATGCTTTTACTTGACGAGATTTACGGAAATATCTCCGGAAATTAGGGCGTTTCTTTAAAAACCTTGGTTTTGTAGTAATAATAGTTTTATAACTAATCCGAGATCAATTTTCCAACATCTAAGCGTCCAATTCTACAACAACTAAAATTAAACTTTTTATTCACTTGGAACATCAACTTGCACTAAATTATCAATGATTTATATACATAAAAAAATTATCAAAGCTCCGCGACACCTACAGATTTAAACTTCACTTCGAGAATTAATTGCACCGTAATTTATACACGTCCGTCTAGATCTGTTCGTTATATCACTGCTGACCTATTATATACGTTTTAGCACCGATTCTTCTAACGTTTATTTAGTAAGAAAAATAGTTGACTAAAGATACTGACAAATGAAATTTAGAACACTAAAATTAATTTATACCAATATGCAATAAAAAAAAACATATTTTCCTTCAATTTTCTTAACACAAAAATCTCCTTAAAATTTCCCCTTCACCTTTAACCACACCGAAACCTTCCAGACCAAAAAATCACCATACCAACGTTCCAAAAATACGACACACATACACCACATGGCGATACCTCCATACGCTCTCTCTCTCTCTTTTGCCACAATTTTTTTACCCAGCTCGCTCTCGCGTTTACGCCGAACGCTAACCGAACCACTTAAAATACGTATGCGTGCGGCGTTCGCGCAAAGTTTATTTGCACGATCATCGCGTACGTATATATATATACGAATTCCAGTCGGTGGCGATTTATCGGCTCAGCGCCGCCCTTTTTTCGCGCATCACCGTGCGGTATAGCTTTGAAGTCGCCCGAGTTGTGTAAACTCACAACGGGGAGGAAAAGGCTTAAGGTAGCATAAGCGACTTTTGTAAAATACTAAATCAATTTGAAAACTTGACAGAAATATTCTTCAAGTCATAAACTTTTCATAGTTGCCAAGAAACCATAAGGTCGCCGACCAAATTATTAAGAAAAACAGTTACAAAATAACATACTTTTATTGCACGGAGCTTATGGCCACATCTATTTTTTTTTTGCTGATTAATGTTTCATATAACATTATTATAAAATACCAATTCTGAACAAAAAAGTAGATGATGATTATAGTATTTATTACAAAGATTCCGTCAGTATAAAAATTTAAATCGGGTTGCCGATAAAAATACATAAATAATAGCGACTAAAGTATGTGTGCGTGTATGTGAAATATAATAGCACCCCGATCCAAAACGAGAAAAAAATTTCTTTTTTAATTTTTATTTAATATGTATAGTTTCTATATTAACTTTTTTAGAAATAAAAATACATGTTTTTTATGAAAATTTAATCATAAAATTTAGTAAAATTATAAAGCTCTTCTCGGAACCTCCAGCTTCATACGGCACTGACCGCTCGTGCTATTTTAATAATTGTTAAAATGTTGCAGTAATGGTAGGCGGTGATTGGTATATATCGAAATATTTTAGTAACCCAAATATCAATTGGCGTATAGAGCGATGAGTCGAGGAATCGAAAAGGAAGTGGGTGGCGAATTTTAGGACGTGAAATACGTTGCGAATGGCCAAAGGGGAGAAGATTGATTGATTGCGAAAAATGCAAGGGGAGGACCAATTAGTGAAGTGCGACAATTAAGCTCTAACGGGTGCGGTAATTGGGTAGTGAGATTTTTAAAAATAAAATAAATAAATTTATAAGCTGATCTGAGGTTGTTCCGGTCGCGTTTTATAGGTATCGGTATAAAAATTTTTTTCATTAAGAATTTATGATAGAATCAAATTGGGTTTGTAAATTTAATATAGATAAGAAAAAGAAGTTCTTAAATTCAAACATCACTCGATTTTGCTTTGCTGAAAAACGCTTAGTTTACGTTAAGCCTATACAAACGGATTGGAAACCTCCATTTTCAACACGTGGGGAGAGAAAATAAAAGCAAACTCCTATTTTTAAAAATCGCAAATTCCAAAATACAATTTTAAACACCAATCGTCTATACAAATATTTTTCCAAAACATCGACTGATTTTTCATTATATATACCAACGTATCAGAAAAGTGAAAGTCATTATAAAAAGAGAGAACAAAGAAAATTGGCTTCGCGCGAACGTTAAAGCAAGCGTAAACTACATCTCATTCATGTCACCGTCTAATTCGTCGTCAAAACAACAATACACCGCCGTACGCGAGTGGCCAATAACACACATACACAAGCTTCTGCGTGCGCTCGCACTCGTGCGCGGCGCACCCAAACAAACCGCCAAATCGATGTAAAGCTTTCAAAATGTATCCTCTAACACACTCTCTCTTTTTCTTTCTCACCTCTAAAAAAAGCCATCCACACGCGAAATTTTTCCAATACAAAAAGAAATCATAAAAACACACTCACACGTATACGAAAAATCTCTGGCGCTGAGAAAACAGCTTTAATTGCCTTATATACACGCGCGTGTATGTATATATACGCGCGACAGGAAGTGCCAAGGCCGTTTACCCCGTACGACGATGTTCTTCTCTCTCAATGAATCAACTTTCAAAATTTATAAGCACGCGCCCGATGCCGCGTGATTTTTCGAGATATAATTGAGTAATGGCGAAAATAGCGGCCCGATTCACTTCCGGATGCTTTGTTTACGTAGAGAGAGAAAGAGAGAGAGAAGTAGAACGCCGCCGCGCGAACACGCAAGCATATACACGCGGGGTAATACCAAAAGTAGGTAGAGAGACGTGTGGCGATCGGAGTGTGGGTATAGTATGGTTCTGTGAATTGAATATATAAACGGAGATGAAAAAGATGGTGTGGATAGAAGAGAGAGAGGGATAGAAACGATAGAAGAGGTTTTAGGGAATGGTGAAGAATTTGGTTTTTACGAGTTGCCTGTGATTCCGTCAGACGAATAAAATGACGATTTTATTTATATTTCGTCTGTATTCGATTGTGTGGTACAGCGAAATTGGATTATTTAGGTCATTGGAGATACACTCATCATTAGTGGTAAATTTTCTAACAAGTTCATTGGTTTTTCCAAATTTTATAAATATACACATTTTCTTGTTTAAATTTTAATCCTTTATTCGTCGAAAATTTATACATTGACTAATAATTCGTCCGAATTTTTGTACCCAGGAAAAACATTCCACAATCAACACGTATTATTCTTTTTTTTAATTTTGCCGACCGGATACAACTATAATATAGAATACGATGAAAACGTATACCATTGACTTTATGCAAAAAAATAATAATATAGAACGAGTACTAATTTACGATGTATTTTTCATTTAAATTGTTAAATATACATCGGGGAGTAAACACGATCGTAGTATATTCCGTGATGCAAACCGATAAACTAAAAGTCACATTTATTATACTTTACTACCGAACCAACATCAATAATCCCCAAATATAATCCAGTTCGACCAACCATCATGTTCATATCACCCACCTGTACACATATCCCTTGGCACCACTCCTCGGCTGTGGATCACAACTAGCTTCCCTCCTAAACCTCGCCTGTTGTTGTTCCTCCCTAATCAAAGATGCCGTAGTATCAGCACTACCAGCTCTCACATCCCTCGGTTTCGAGGGCGCACGTCCAGAGAACATTTTAAAGAGTATGCCTCTGCGGCCAGGCGTCGGCGGCCGCGAGGCACTCCTCTTATTGTCTTCGTTTTCGACGACGCCGTCTTCGCTGATTGCTGTTGCTCCCTCGTTGTCGTCGTCGCCGTCCTGCACGTGCTGCTGCTGCTGCTGCTGCTGCGCCCGGCGTCGTGACTGCGCCGTCGTGTGCGCGGGTCTAAAAATACGGGACTGTGCTGCTGCTGCTACTGCTGCGCGCGTTGCGAAATATTATATTGTCGTACGCGCACCCGCGCGCGCGAAAACTTAGATTTTTTTTCGATAGCTGATATGGTATGTATATGTGAGAGGGATTGAGATATAAAGAGAGGAGATGATGTGAGAGAATAAATGGAAGAGGAAAGTAAACAGAGAAAGAAGAGTGAGAGTTGAGTAGTGTATATGCTGGTGATGATGAAGGAACGACGCGATGCGCTCGATGCGGCTTCTCTCGCGAGACTTTCGAGGAGGATGACGATGATGATGCCGCGGTGGGCGCGCAAGAGGAGCCCGACGACGAGCGCCGATTTCTATTAATAAGAGCGCCGCGATGAGCGCGCGAAGTGTGTTTGAATGGAGACGGAGGTAAAGGAGAGCAGTGCTGACGCCTGGTGGTGGTTGGTAATAGGATAAGGAGTGGGTTTGAATTTTAGGTGCCCGCCGCGTAAAATTTTGTAAGCGTTCTGTGGAGTGAGGGGTTGGAAAAAAGTTTATTAGATGCTTGGAAAGTAGATGACGATGTTGATGGAACTAAAGATAATATGTTAGATTTTAGGAAGAGAAATTTATATTATTAAAGTTTACAAAATGATAGGAACTTTCAAATCAGTCCTCGTTCAAATACGATCTGTTTTTTCAATTAAAATATTTATTTCTACCAGTGCAGCATGTCAAGAAATAATCTTAATATTTCTTTTAAATGAGTTTTGACATGAAGTAACTACCTATTAAAAATCACCTAGTGCATGTATTTAAGAATATATATTTTGTTTACAGATGTAAACCTGAAATTTCAGAATTTATTGTTATAAGTATCTATAGGGAATAATAAAATATATTATATATGCAGATACACCGGTGTTCATCCATACGCTATAATACAAAATGTAAAATCTATTTAAAATTAAAGCAATTATTTCGGTTCTTCAGGTGCGTGATTATTTAAAAATTTACAAAATACAAAAAGAAACGTAACCGATTGCTCAATCAACTCTGGCCTAGGTCCAAACTTACGAGAAACTTTAATTTTCTTTTCTTAAAAAATGGTTTTCAAATAAGGTAATTATTTATAAAAAGGAATATTGAAAATTTACCTCGGTTAAAGTTTCTTTGTTTGTTGTGTGCAGATTTACGATTTAACTAATGCTTCAAAGAATTTTTCATTTGTTTGTCCTACAACCACAAGCCATTAGATTACTCATTTAGTGTTTTGCTTGAGCTTGTACACATCATGTAGTAGGATGGGATTTAAGAATAAGCGGTAAGACTTATAAAGCAAACTTGCGACAAAAAGATTTTATTCGTGTCTAAACGTGTACTTAGAGAAAGCTCATACGCTTCAAAATAACAAAATTTTTTCTTTCTTCTGCGCGCAAAAGCAAATTACGAAGACAGCGAATTATTTCTTCCTGAACTTACCCAAGTCCAGCTCAGGTGTTGTCGTTTATATATCTTTCCTCACGATTCTGTACAATAATAATAGAGCTTTTTCTGCGTTTTTCGTTATAACGTTCGCCGTACATATATTTGTATTAATAAATAGTTACAATAATCGTCCCTAAAATAATTTAACCGATACAATAATTATTAATCTTAACTCATATATAATTCATAAGATTAGTTTATACAATTTTATAATTGCACTTCATAAAAGTCTTATGTCAGTACTCGCATAACTGTTTTAGTTTACTTTTACCGCTTCAAATTTTTCTAATCTTATGTTCTTTCTTATGCACTTATAAATTTGTTTCATTAATACAGAAAATACATAAAGTAACTTGACAAATATAAAAGTGAAAAATACTCGCTTATACAGTTGTTCTTTTTTTAATTTCAACCAAGTATTATATTTAAAAAGCTGCAGCAAAATACCGTATAGGTATACCTCGACTTGTAAAAGTATCCGCGCTAAAATTAAAAAGTAACCCAATTTTGCTTATTTTGCACAGTTGTACTTTCAGATTCGTTTCCGCTTTCCGGACACTTTGTAAGGAGTTCGTCCTGGCATTTTTTGTGAACCGCTATTTGACACGCTGGAAAAATTTTATGAATATAGTAAATGCAGTTAACACAGAAAACACTAGACAGTTTATAGATTTTCTTTATTACCTTGACATTGGTATCCTTGTTTTTCTAATCCTCTAAAAAAAGATTACATTTGCTTAGTACGTATTCCAGTTATATGATGATTTAGTAATATTAAAAAAAATAAAAAAAATGTAAAACTCTATTAATTCGATTGTACTCTGATAAAAATTATACAAAACCGCACTAGTTTCCTAATCCCAAAAAAGTCAATTTAATTTCTAATTCTATTCATCTCTATGTAAATGTATGCTAGACTCTCCCTTAAATTAACCGCAATTCATCCTCACCCGAGCAAATCGTTGCAGACCTCGCAGAGCGTTGGTTGCCGGAAGAACTTGATGACGAGTCTGTGACCACGCACCACGTGCACCTTGTTGTACTTAACGGCACCCCGACGACGTAAATTCGAATGCCTACCGGAACCACTGGCGCTGGCCGACAAATTTGGATCGCTATTGTCTCTTCGCGGTAGCCGCGATCTTAGCACGTAAGGGTGACCTGGCGAAGATCCGGCGGTTAGGTCGACTGCGTTGCTGGATGTTGTCATCTTCATCCTGTAAGAATGAAAGGAGTTGAGTAAGAGTTGAAAGTAACTGGCGTGATTGGAAAAGGGATGATGGGGTGATAATATATGAGGTGGTTGGATTTGTTTGAAGTTGTTCATAAAAGTGAATACAATAAATGGTGATAATTTTGCGTAAAAGAATAATTGAATTTGACGTAAAGGAAATAATTTATATGTTTCTGAAAGTATGTTTAGAAAAACTGTTAGACGAACGTCAAAATACAGTACATCTTTTACGAAGAAAAAAAAATTGAGAATACTGTAGGAGTGATATTGACTTCACGCGAAGCAAAATTGTAAAAAAAAAACGTTTTGACTATATATATTAATCCGTTATATTTAGTTCAATCGAACAATATAATTAAAAAAAGTTATTTACTTTTATTTCAAGAAAAAATTGACAAGAACGTATGTACAACCATATATTAAAATAAAACACGATCTTCTGCTAAGGAGGAAATCTCAGACACAAAGGAAATTAAATTAATCCGGCTAAGCACTCCAAGAAAAAAAACTGGTTACGTGTACCATTAGAGTATATAGCTAAAATTGTCACTTTTCTGATAAATTCTTTTGCAAATAAATGAAAAGGATGCGAAAATTTTGAAATAATTTAAAAATCTCATTTTTCACATTTTCTAGTTACTTTTACAACTAGCTACGTATATACATCTACCTAAGCTTTCCCACAATACGAGACCGAGAAAATGTGCGTGTGTCTATTAGGGTGTGTCGCCTAATGAGTTTTATTCTAGTCGCAAAAGTATTTTACTTGAATAAAAATAACAAAAACTTTTAATTTTTCTTCTTTACGAAACATTTGACTTTATAAGACGCGAAACTCGCTTAAAAGTGATCTAATGCAACAAAAAACTATAGTGTATAATTTGTTTATTTAATTTATAGCGGTCATAAAAACTGAAACATAATTTTGGATATGTAATATTTAGAACTTTCTATAGGAGCTGGGAATAGAACGAATTTTCCTACCCCGTGAAAATTTTTGTGCGTATCAAAAGATATAAGACTTTATATGTTCACGTCACGTCTGATTTCGTATGAGATTATGGATTACACGCTGAGGCAATTACGAAGAAGGATTTTCGTGTCGATCGTCGAGGGACGAAGTTAATACCAACATAATATTATCAGGATAGAAAGAAGAACAGCCGAACCCTCGATCTTCGGCTAAAATAAACCTTGCGTGCTCAAAGATAATTCACATGTGTAAGATATTTTATTTATAAAGATGTAGCAATAAATTACGCTTATCTTCATAGATAAATTTTTTCTTTTTATTTATTAAATTAAGTTTTCAAATTCATTGTCTTGGTTTTTGTTGCCTAAAAAGGTTAAGTGTTTTCAAACATTGCCTATAATAGGAAAGGAAACCATAGGAAATGCCACGTGTTTACTTAGGCTTGCCCAAACACTATATATACTTATGTGGCTTTAATGTCGATTACCGACGTAACAAATACAAATGCAAATATAGAATATGTGATTAATGAATTTTCTCAATTAAGTTATAACAACCAATTAATGAGATATTAATAGTTTGTCTATGTTATTATTACTGTTATTGTTAAAAAAATTATCTTATGTTACGTTTCCTATAGAGGAACTCCAAAATTGTAAACTAAAGTAAAAATATATGAAAAAACATAAAAATCCCGTAGTTTTTATTAAATTTTGGTCCATTTTTGCATTTTTTATATTATTTCACAGTTTCTTACGGAAATTAACTTTTTTTTTGTTTTTCACGTTTTTGCTTACATATAAAAATTTTTTTAAGGATTTTCCGGAATGTTCAGTTTAAATAGAACGTAAAAAATTCAAAAACCCGGATTTTTTTACATATTTTACCTTTTGGCGTTACATAATGAATTTATCATCTAAAGTTTTAAAAAAACAGAAACTATAATAAAAAGTAGATAATAATTGACTGTAATAAAGTACAATAAAAAAGTAGAAAATATTAACAAATATAAAATATGTGCGATATAAATTACAACCAAACGTAAAACTCCATTAAAATGTACCATTCCATATACATTTCCTTTTACTTCACACTTTTGGCATTATAGAAATTCCATTTGCAATACACCGTTTTGCACAGTAAAAATTAAAATTACAACTCAAAGAGTTCATAATTATCTTCCAAATTTATCCATTATTTTTTCCTCCTTCACAAATTACAACAATTTGTTTCTTTCTATTCTGGCTTTCCACGCATACCACTTGGCCAAGAATTTCTAGTCTACGCGTTTAAATCTATTTTCGTGCCAAAAGCCAAAGGTGTTGACGTATGCACCAACTACGCAATCAAGTCTACCCCTCCAATTAACAATATAATATAAAATCAACCAATCCTATAATCCATTCCTCATCACAACCTTCTCCTAAAAACCTTTAACACGCTTATACAACCACCCACCTGTGAACATTATCGCAGCTGGTTTCCCTCCCTAGTACCGCTGCATTTCCAGGTTGCTCCTCTCTCAACAACGGTGACGCGCCCAAGCTGCTAGTCCTCACTATTGATTTCGCGCGTCTGGAAAACATCTTGGCAAGGATACCTCGTCGTCTCGGCGTCGCTGCCGACGACGACGATGATTTCTTGTTAACAACACCATTGTTGTCATCGTCTTCGTCCTCTTCAAGTCTCACGTGCTGTTGTTGCGTCCAGCGACGCGACAGCGCCGCCGTCATCGTCGACGGCGTTATGCTGACGAGTGTAGAATATGTCTCTCTCTCTCTCTCTCTATCTCTCTCTTTCTCTCTGTCCTGATATACGTAAGCGTGTATGCGGAGTCGTCTATAAATATACTAAACACATACGATGCCGCAAATTGTATGTATATATAGCAGTAAAGCTGTCCTGTTCGATTGAGAGTAGTAGTATAGTGTATATATGTGAATGCGCCGCTATGTGCGGGTGGCTGATGATGTGAGGTTGGAGGAAGGAGAGATAGAGGGAACAGGCGTGAGAAGAAAGTAAACAGGAAGAGAGAGGGAAAGAGACTGAGGCATGCACGGGAGCGACGATACACTCGACACGGGTTCCCTGGCGAGACTGTGTTTTTCTATAAATAAAGAACCGTTGCGTGTGTAACACGCATGCACATCACGTAGCGATGGTGATATATGTATATAAAAGAGTGCTGGGATGAGCGGCAAATTTGAAATGTATGAGGGTAGAAAGAGATTCAGGGGTTAGGAATTCCATATTTCGAATTTTTTCAGATAAATGTATAAAAATGTTTTATAAATTTTTTTTATCGCTAAACTGAGGTGGCCTCAAATTTTTTGAAAAGTCCGGTTAGATTTTGTACGCGAAGATTATTTGATAATGTGTTTAAAAACGTGTTATTGCAGAAAAACAACCGGTGAAACAAGAACAACGAGAATTCAATTGCAAAGTTATGACTTAGCAAATTGAACCTGACCGCTTTTCCCGCGCAAAGTGAGCTTGTACGGATATTCGCCAGATATGAAAGCGGACTGCAATTTTACGCAGCGCGTGATAATGTATAATAAAATGCAGAATTATTACAGCTTTGTTTTCATAAATACAGGTGTTTAATTTACAATAAAATAATTGGCATACAATGTAAGACTTTAAAATAACTCGCTCTGTTCGTCTTTCGAGTAATTTTCGTTGAAATTAATCAAACTAACTCCGAAATAATTATAAATGTATAATACGTAATAGCATACAAATATACAGATTATGATAATATTATATTATTATACTTTACAGATAAATTAAATAAAAAAATAATATAATGATATTATAATCAGAATCTAAGAAATTTAATATCAGTATTTAAGAAACTTTTTGATTAACTCTTTATAATTGTTTTGTAAAAATAAAGCTGGAATTTCAGTCATAATAGAAGCTACTGGGATTATCATCAAGGAGCGCGGGAGTGCTTCAAAGACAAGTTATAGACGAACCTGGAGGAGCGACCCGTGCTATATTTACTTATACATTGAAATGGGTGTGCGAGATTTTAATCTGCTTATTTTACGTTTAGTTTACGTTTAAACTTTATGCTATACTATGAATCTCAAAATATTACTTTACATAAGTATTTTATTTTTTCTCACCTTGAAGTGAAAATTTCGTAGACTATTAATGGTTATAGAAATATATTAGAAAAAAAAATTAAGTAATATTTTTGAAAATTAAAAAAAAAAATCAATATACATTACATTATGAAATATGAGCCGTTCGTAGTATAATGTGGAGTGTGGGGGGACGCCCCTTCCCCAACAA
>JAYJLV010050545.1:20874-49663 GCA_036873485.1 Torymus texanus
AGTGGGAGCCACAGGTCGAGGAGTAAATCTGCAGACAGTCGAAAGTCTATTGGATCAAGAAAAAGTGGGAGCCACAGATCGAGGAGTAAATCTGCAGACAGTCGCAAGTCTAATGCATCAAGAAAAAGTGGGAGCCACAGGTCGAGGAGTAAATCTGCAGACAGTCGAAAGTCTATTGGATCAAGAAAAAGTGGGAGCCACAGGTCGAGGAGTAAATCTGCAGACAGTCGAAAGTCTAATACATCAAGAAAAAGTAGGAGCCACAGGTCAAGGAGTAAATCTGCAGACAGTCAAAAGTCTAATGCATCAAGAAAAAGTGGAAGCCACAGGTCGAGGAGTAAATCTGCAGACAGTCGAAAGTCTAATGCATCAAGAAAAAGTGGAAGTCACAGGTCAAGGAGTGGGTCTGCAGATAGTCGAAAGTCTATTGGATCAAGAAAAAGTGGGAGCCACAGATCGAGAAGTAGGTCTGCAGACAGTCGAAAGTCTAATACATCAAGAAAAAGTGGGAGCCACAGGTCAAGGAGTAGATCTGCAGACAGTCGAAAGTCTAATGCATCAAGAAAAAGTGGGAGCCACAGGTCGAGGAGTAGATCTGCAGACAGTCGAAAGTCTAAAAAAGGGGACAAGAGTGATAATGAGTCTGAGAAGTCACTAAAAATTGCAGGTATATAAATTAACTATGTAATTACCAAAAAGTATTAAAAATTTTTTTACACAAGCCCTTTCTTACCCAAAACTGTTACGCCCTGTTTTAAATCAGACGATGAAGCTAAGAAGCGAAGCCGAGAGAGCGACGAAAACGACTCAGATGCTGAGAAAGTAACCAAGAAAAAGCAACGCCAGCTTATTGACTCCGACTCCGAGCCAGACGATGAAATCCAGAAAGCGAGTATGGAGAACGCCGAACAGCCAACAGCTGATGCGCTATTCGGTGACGCTAGTGACATCAGTACGGATGAAGATGATGATGAGAAAGAAGATAAAGAGGCCCCGGCTGAAAGGAAAAGCCGTAGCAGAAGCCGAAGTAAGAGTCGAAGTCGCAGTAGAAGCAGAAGTAGAAGCAGGAGCAGGGATAAGTCTCAGGAGAGGACTCAAATGCCTGTGATTGAAGATGTAAGTTTCTTTAATCTTTATTTGAAGTGATGAATGTATAAGGATAAATTGAAATTATGTTTATTATTATGTGTACAGGATGATGAAAAGGAAAAAGAGGACGAGCCAGAACCACCTCCAGAAACCCGAATTGACGTCGAAATTCCAAAAATTACTACGGATCTCGGACGAGAGATACATTTCGTCAAGCTTCCTAACTTCTTGTCCGTCGAAACACGACCTTTTGATCACGAAACTTATGAAGATGAAATCGATGAGGAGGAAACTCTTGATGAGGAAGGTCGCGCTAGGCTCAAGCTCAAAGTCGAGAATACAATAAGGTACTTTATATTTCTTTTAAATGCAACAAAGTGTTTCTCATAATTATTTCTAAACATTAAAATCTATTTTTTATTGTGTAAATTAGATGGAGGGAGAACTTCAATGATGAGGGCAAAATGGTAAAGGAGAGCAATGCAAGATTTGTCCGTTGGTCGGACGGAAGTATGTCTCTTCATCTTGGCTCTGAAATCTTTGATGTATACAAGCAGCCTCTACAGGGCGATCACAATCACTTGTACATTCGACAGGGTACGGGTCTACAAGGACAGGCTGTGTTCAGGACGAAGCTGACGTTCCGGCCGCACTCTACCGAGTCGTTCACTCATAGAAAGATGACCATGTCTCTTGCCGATCGCTCACAGAAGACTTCGGGTATAAAAGTATTGTCTCACGTCGGCATGAACCCAGACCAGAATAAATATGAGATGATAAAGGTAGGTGTTGAAAATTACGTATGAAATAGGACTTCACGTAAATTTGTTGTAAAATTTACCATTTTAATAAAATTTTAGAAAGAAGAAGAGAAGCTACGCATGGCCATGCGCGTGCAAACTAAAAGTAAAAAACCAAGCAGCGGTAGCAGAGGCGCCAATAGGGCAGCCGCAAGTTATGGAGCGGATCCGTACCATGATGATGGATCTGACGATGAAAATACAATTTCATTGTCAGCGATCAAAAAAGGATTCAAAAAGCCACCGGCTGGAGGAGCTATCTCCAAATGTAATTTTCTTTTTCACCTATTTTACTTAGAAAATCTTTTACAAATAGTATATGTAATCCAAACTTTTTCATTTCAGTGGCCCAAAATATTTACTCATCCGACGAGGAAGGTTCGGACTTTGAGGCCGGTCGACCTAAAAAACACCCAAAAAGTAAAGCTCTTAAAGATTCGGACGAGGAATCAAAATCCGGAACGGATGAGGAAGAGTCTGTCAGTAATGAGGAGCCGGAAGATGAGGCGGAAGGCGCGGCTGCCGAGGCGAACGGCAGCGACGACGAGTAGTATTAAATTAATACTGTACCACAATTTTGTACTCGCAGATTATTCCAGACAACTTCGAGATAAAAGTTAATGTTATTTGCAATAGTATAATTTGTTGCGATTCTTGTAATGTAGGATTGGAATAATCTTTTAGCGAATTGACGGATAATTATAATGTATGTACGCGATTATGTATATTAAAAAGAAATTCTTTTTGTATATCCAGCATATTTACTTATTTACTTAAACCAATATTCGATCAAAAAGAAAGTGTAAACTAATATTCAGTTTTGTACATAGTAAATGATATCTATTTCAAATAAAGCAATTCATAATTCAACTTCATATTTTAACTTCATTTTAAACTTATGAGTTATCGACATCTGTACATCAACTTAGCAAAGAAAAAATTATCCTAAGAGTATCTATTAACCATACCATTCTATAAAAATACGCAAATAACGATCATCATTTCCTTACAACCTCGGCAAACTATAACATTTAACAACCCCATAAACAACAGTACATAAACCTCGACCTCCCTCCCAATCAAATCAATCAGCCCGCTCGAATCGACACTCAAACGCGATAATACCCTTTCCTCAACGTACATATATACGAATCGACGTTAAAAACTTCAATCGCCGTGCGCACATATGTACATATACATACAGCTCTTTTTCTCTCTCGCCTCCATCCTGTTCGCGCCCCCCTCGACATTCGAAAGCCTCGCACGCGCTCCACTTGCACACGTGTAGTACAAATGTCGCGTATCAATTGCGTGAGCGAGCGGTACATCCTGAATGGAGAGACTCCCATTAGCGAATGCAATTCGCATCTCTCACCGGTAATGGATACAAGTATATAGAAGTACATGTATGTGAGGGTAGGTGGGTTCCCCCCTGAGCACACGATCGAGCGTTAGAAAAAATTGCATCCGTTGAATCCAAAGGTTAAGGCCGTTTGCGAGACGGAATTGCTGTAGTAAATATACTTGGAAGTTTCCTGTTTGAACGGAGATAAACGAAATGACCGTAGTAAATGTAGTATATTATAGTTTTTATTATATTATATTTTGTTGTTTTAATTGGGATATAATCATTTTTCCATTAAAAATTAAAGTAAAATATATTTTTAAAATGGTTTTATTTTCAATTGAACTGATCAATAATGACTTTATAATATGTATACCTTTCACGTTACATTGCAAATTAAAATAAATAAAGTAGTATTATGTTAATATATGCGATTCTTTATGTGACAGATCAATCAAAGTGATTTGTTAATACAAAACGTACATTAATAATGTAATGCAATTTGAAAACTGCAGTTTATCTTCTTCTACGAATAAATTTAAATGCAGAACATAGGATATAATGGGATGAAAAAATGCAAACACTCATAAACACAAAAGATATATCAGCTGATAGAATACGTTTTATTTTGTAAGAAGTTACAGTCAGTTCTCCTTAATAATAATAATCATAAACCATTATTACAATGCAGAAATAGTACTTTTCAAACTGATCATCGTATCTCGCGCTCTCATCTTTTGCCACCCAATACAACAAAATGAATCGCAGGAAAAAGGGCAGAATATATATATCATCAATCGTTACGCACACACATACACATACTATGCCCGCGTGAATAGGGAAGCCCTTATAGACCGAAACAATCGCAACGATGAGTTTCTCGCCTTATACTTAGAAATGATGGCAAACGACGAGACAACATCGCAGGCGTTTATTGTTGTTTCGTATCGGTTCGCTCTTTCTCAGGGTGCATAGTATTACATATATATATAGAGCGATGGTCTTTCACGCGGGGAAGACTGCAGTCGTGTTTACACGTGTGGTGTATATAAGGTTTGGATGTGTTTTGCGCTCTCTCAATCGCTCGCTTTCTTTCTCGTTTAAACGTTGCTGTGTCGGAAATTTTGGAACCGTTTTGTTATACTTATTTTGTATATATTTTGTAGATCAAAAATGGATATTGATCTCAATAGTTCAGTAATTGTGTTATTACGCTGTATTTATTGTTGAAACAATTTATCTTTACATGTACAAATGCGGATTATAAAAAAAATTGATAACTTTAATTCAATTGCTCGATCAAATTAAAACGTTATATTGGCAGCAATTTCATGCGTGAAATCGCAGTAATATATCGACGGCGTGTTTCTCGAATTCGTGGTTCTCAACAATAAGAATTGAAAAATTTCCGACAAGCTTATAATATATGGATTTCATACATCAGTATTCATACTCGTATTTTAACACACTCGATTCTTCTCTACAAAATTTATAATCGTAAACTACAGTGTCCAAAAAAGAAAATCTTCTGGACTCACATAAAATAATCATATAATAATAATAATAATAATAATAATAATAATAATAATAATAATAATAATCCTTAAAAATCTAGGTCGCATAATTAATCAATTACTATACAAGATACATCTTAAATCAATAAATAAAAAATAATATTTCACAGGTGAGACAAGTAAGTTTCATATCGTTCGAAAATACATGATGAGGCGGTGTCTGTGTGTATTTATGTGTTTCTATGTTCGCATCTCTTTCACAATACATAAAATCATTCCAGATACAAAATGTTCGTCGTTCATCATCATCATTATCATCAATAAATTAAATGCAAAGGCGAAATTCCATCCGTGACTTTCCGCGCAAAAAAAAATGATAGTTGATGTGTTACAATGTTATAATAATCGCGCTTATAAATTCGCGCAGAGTTAATTAATAATTCTGTGAAGAGCGAAATCACAGCTTATTCCGAGAATATCTCCGTTATTACATATATATTATATACGTCTCAACTGTAAATTTTTCTTCTCCTTCGAACAAATAACGTATGCAGATATTATTTACTTTTTCTTTTTAGTCTTATAGGTATGCGATTTACATTATCGGTCCTGTTATCATTGTAATAATCGTTTGTAAAAGTTCGACGAAAAAATTTTTGTTAACATGGCTTATCACAATACAGAGGGGGGAAGATGTAAGGATGGAGGGAGGGGGAGGTGTGCGATATTCTTTATTTGTTTTCATACGAAGTTCACATTATACAATAATAATCAGCGCGAACGTTGAACACACCGAGGAGATCTTTTCGTCTTAACTATAACGAAGATTCGTGTGAACGTTTAGTCTTTGTTTTATATATTATAATAATTCAGGGAAATCGGCTTTCTCCAATACCAATTGTTATATCGTGTAAACGCGTTTATATACGCAAAAATTCGAGAGGTCGATATATAATAGATAATTGATTGATTGTTCCTGCTTCTATAGGCTTTTAAAAGTTCATCGTCGAAGAGAAAAGATTTTATTTTATTTTCTTTTTATGTGTATTATAATATTTCATTATTAATAACGATCGCAATTAAAAAATCACGTTATCCACTTAATATCCAGTGGTAAATTTATGCAATTAAGTTTTTTTTTTTTTTTTTTTTGTTCTCAAAGTCAAAGTCTTATGTGTGATGTATAACGCGTATATGGCTTTTAGGCTTTTTTGAAAAATCTCGATAAAGGCAGTTATATTTTTCATTATCCATTTCACGATGAATTTTATAAAAAAAAAAAAAAAAAACAAAATGATAAAATACATTTTCGATAAAGTGTCTCTGCATCATCAAAACTAGAAAAAATAATAATAAAAACGGAACGACAGTTCGCGCCCTCTCTCTCTCCCGAAAAGAAAAAAAAATCATCGTCAAAATTAATCATCCAATCTGAAAACAACTTAAAACAAATAACGTCATCGATAAAAAGAATTAAGAAAAAAAATGAAATAAACGAAACAAAATATAATTTTCTTTTTTGTCTGTCGCACATACATATATTTTTTTCGCTTCCTTGTACAATATATAAACGTTGAGAAGAGACCGCGTATTACAAAAATGTCAGACTATACAAAAAAAATAAGAAGAAGAAACACGCGAAGAAGGATAAGAATTCGGTAAATTCGGTATAATATCGTGTATATATATATAGCATATTGTCAACTTTCTACATCATCGCAAGCAAGTTTCTTCTTCCCTACATCTCTCTCTCTTTTTCTCTCATTAGTCTTTTACAATACAGTACAATAATTATGCGTGTGTTCCATCAAAATCATCATCATCATCATCATACACCCCCAAAATAAATTACCATGGTCAGCTGATTTCGTTTCTTTAGAGTATTATACTTCTTTCCTCAAATACACTATACATCTCACAATCTCTCTATCTCTCTCTCTTTTCCTTCCTATTACTTTACACAGTCTGTACACAATCTCAGATGAAATAAAAAAAGAAATCCCCTCTCTTTCTTTTCTACATTATATCTCGCGACAACTTTTTGTACCAATATACTACTACGAAAGCTCTCTTTCTCTTTCTCTATATATCGCGCATTGCTCGCTCCTTTTCCGTATATATGTGTACACTAATCTACATATCGTCGAAATCCAGCCTGCAAAAGCGAATTCCTCGTCCGGTGTATGCTGCTACTGATTCTCTTTCTGCATCCGTCGTTCCGCGCCCCACCGGGAGTATAGTATATGTTTATATAGAGATGTGTGTGTGTGTGTATGTATGTGTATATATACTGTATAGCTGCAGGGGCCAGGGTGGGATACACACCACCACCACCTACTACTCTTCTTCTCTCTGTTTAGCTTGCTGTCTCCGTCTCTCTCCCTCGCTGTCTCGCGCGCTCACAGGTCGGTCTCGAGCACCCGCGGGGCAACCAACTCTCAGCAGGCCTGCAATCAGTAGAAACAAAAAATGGAAAATTGTTAGTTGTCGTCGTCTATATAACAACCTAAATGAGTGTATTTTCGGTTTATATATATACGTATACACAGTTGTGCAATTATTTGATTGTTTATATAAGTAAATGTTTAAAGTGGGGCATTTTTAATCTAGTATTCCAATGTATGTATGAGAAATTAAATTAACGTGTATACACACACACACACACACAAAATGCAGACTTATTTTAACAAAAAGTTTTCGTTTATATTTTGTTTTATATAAATATTGAATATGTTGAAGTAATTCTCTTTTTGAGAAAATCCTACATTATTATTATCTTCCGAACGAACCCATTAGAGATTTAGGAAACCCCAGAACTTTCCAGGTAAATGAAAGTATACCCACAGGGATAGTACGTATCAATAAAACCTTTAGGCCTGCATTCTAGCAGAATCCAGATTAATATTCGATAGTTCTGTAAAACATAGTACAGAAGGGTACATAGAGACTTTTTGAGAATAAGAAATACCCATGGCTCCATGGATTAGTTGTAACAAAACGCTGTTAGTATGCGAATCTAAATATTTCAACTGTATTTTTCAATAAATTCTACTTTCACACTACTTCTACGAGTTCACTCCTTTCAGTAACCTCAACAGAATATTTATATTTCTAGAGATTGATAATTGAAAACCTTGATATTCAAAAGAAGATAATGTCTAACTATTTTACCTTTTTCTTATGCAAATAGAATCAAAGAGCCGTCTCAATGTAACGATTTAAAGTGAAAGTGATATCCCGCGAATGTATACATATAGTGAAACAGAACAATCGGTAAAAGCGCCGTTACAATAGCTCTTTTATTTTCAAGAGCTGACACGGCCCAGAGATTGATTCCTCTTAATCCTTGCTTAACACCAATTTTACAGGACGTTTAATACTGAATTGCAAAAGGCTTATTATATTATTTTCAATATAAAAGTTTCCGCCAGTCAATCATATAAGTACCCTCGTAAACCGAGATAAACCATCATATATAATAATATAAGAAAGACCATAAACAAACTCACAAACAACTTTGAATAACAGAACATCATAAAACGCATAACCGATCGTAATCACTTGCACATACATATATACACAATATACTTCAACGCACTCACACATAACAGGGCTTCACATCCCAATCCGACAAATCCCGCTACAAAACTCTCCCTCTCCTCCAGGTTCCTTTACCACTTGTGTATATATATACATCCTATATAATACATATACACAACACATGTGGCACGCACATCCTGAGCGCGCGCAAAGTTTCTGATCATTAGTACGGTCGTTGTATGTATATGCAGGGGTCGACCCTCGCAGTGCGAAAAAAAAGCTAAGGTGAAGGTCGACGATCGGTACGCAGCGATGATGAATTGATGCTGGGATATATATAAAGTTTGACGTGGGCTGTTTGATTGTCGGATAGGTATGTTATGAGTATGAGTATATCCGTTCTGATATTTCGTTTTGACGGAGGGGAGAACAGTGGAGTGAATGTTTTGATTCTCGCTCTGATGATACTTTTTTCTTTTAGTGGTATTGATTGGTTACGTTGAGTGCGCTGTTTTTTATTTTTGAGTAAGAATTGTACATTATTGGTACAGAACTATAGTGTATATATAACATTTTTCATAAACAGAATGTCGTAATCGCAGAGTGTTTGATATATCTTTTGTATATATTCAGTATTGTTTTATTCAGCGAATTCAATTAGATTTCAATTGAATGATCAATATTAAAAATAGAATTATATAACGTACATAGGTTTAGATTAACGGGAAGTTTAATAGCACGTTGAAAAAACATAGTCATTCATTATTTATTATATTTTTAGACCGCGACGCGATAAAAATGTAGATGCAGTTGAAAGAAATTATCGTGAAATTGCCGTGTCATCAGACAATGACAATGTCAAGTGAATGAATAGCAAAGTTTTTGTTCAACCGGTTTTTCGCGCTTCTATGAACCGGTCTGGAAGAAAACAAAAATTTAATTATCATGAAATAAAAATACGAAGAAATTGATATTCAACGGTAACGTTTAGTATAGTCATTCATTTACTGTATTCAAATGCAAAATATTACTGATTATATCTATATAGTAAAACCCATTTTTTTATAGTTCGATTATTTGAAGTATATTTGAGTGTATATATAATTTCTCTTTTTAAAAACTGACTGATTTAATTAAGAAAGGGAATGATAATGTTGTAACAAATAATTATCTTATTATTTAAAACTTATGTAAATTTACTTGATTTAAAAGACTTTTGATTGAATCATCAATAATATTTAACGTAAGCATCAGATTTACACAGTAATGCACTTTGAATAAAAAAAAATCTATTTAATCCCAGAAATTTTTCTTCAAGATATCATAATTTTCAACGTCCCCATCCACCCTGGAAATCCCCATACCTTTCCAACATCCCTATGTATCAATATATACCCTTCTTACAATCCAGCACTATACACACAACTTATACACCATAAACCAACATCTTCTCTCTCTCTCCCTCTCTCTCTCTGAACCGAAGCCTCCGCATGATCATAAGTCGTCGTCGTCGTCGCCGATCCGATCCGCATGCGCGTGTGCGCGCGGGCTGGATTAATTCCGCTTCCGCGATGGTTGCAATGCGCACGTCGCGCAAGTATATATGTATATGCAACGGTACTCTCAATGACAGCAATCGCATGCATTTGCGTGCGTCTGTATACATGCGTCTGTCTGTATATATGTGTGTATATGTATGCACATAGGGGAGCGGAAGCCTCATTAAGGTCCGATGGGGATAGAGAGGGAAAGAGAGAGAGGGAATCGAGAATCGACGATCGACGGAGGTCGCTAAGGATTGGTTGGGTGAATTGAAGATTTAATTAATGGAGGTTGAGTGGAAGGTGGATAGGGTGGAGGAATTGTGATTGTGTATGAGTGTATGTGTGTGTGTGTGTGTGTATATATAGTTATGGTTACTGAAAGGAGTGAACTCGTAGAAGTAGTGTGATAGTAGAATTTATTGAAAAATGCAGTTGAAATATTTAGATTCGCATACTAATAGCGTTTTGTTACAACTAATCCGATGAAGTCATGGAGTCATGGGTATTTCTTATTCTCAAAAATAAAGTATAGTACTTTTATAATATATATCGAGTATAATATACTTTTGAAACTCTCATAGTACAAAATCACCGTTACAAAAAATGTATTTTAACTGTTTATTTATAATTCTAGTTTTGAGTTTAAGTTAAGTTCTCAACTTCTATTTCACTCCGACTCTCTACAAACAACGCAACCTCATACACTAAAAGACAATTTTGGAACTCCCCTTTATAACAAAACAACCTAAACCACTTTCATTCTGTAAAACACTCCGAATTCGTCAAGATTTACAAATCTTTATCTCTATACATCCCACAACAAATGAGGTCACTCGTATAAACCTCGAAGCGCGTAAAAAAAAACAACCAAAATCCTACTTTAAGAAACTCAGATGCAGAGTAGTAGTAGTAGTAGTATATAGATAATCCCACGCGGGGTTTACGTTTTTCTTTATTTACTGCTCGGATTTCGTGAACACACACACACACACACACACACATACATATTTAAGTTTATTTTGTTTCCAGAGGGGAAATGATTCCAGAGCGAAAGTTTGTTCATTTGCCCACGCGTATAGGGGATATTATGATACGTGTCGATTTTGGATATGAAGTCAAGAGAATTTACGAAAGACAGCTGATCTCGATGACGACGTGAACCGTTATATACCACGATCAGTGTGGACAGGAGAGATCGTTCGGTTTGTTGAATTTACACGTGGCTTATACACGTGTCACCGCGTCAAGAAATATAATATTGTCGAAGTAATATATGTCGTCGTGTCGAACATATATAGTTTTATTTTATTTATTATTTATTTAATTGAGGCAACGAAGTTCAGTGAGTATTATTAAGAACTGGTTTGATACACATATATGTATACGTCGAAAGCAAAGCGTTAATTTGCTTTTGTTTAATTAGAGGAGAGGCGAAGCAATAAACACAGGTGGAATATCAAAAGTGAAAGGAGGAAAGGAGACGGTTGATGGTGGATTATTTTTTGCAAAGAATATAAGATATGATATTAAACACGCAAAAAAAAGGGAACGAAAAAGATCGGCAGATTTTAGTTCGAGAATTTATACGAACGCAACGAGAGAGAAAGAGAGAGATGTCGAGGTAAAAGTATCGAATTGCATAACTGTATAATTCGCACGGTACCAAGTTGCCTGTACTATCAGACTGCATGAGATAAGAGTAACTCCGCAACAAAAAAAAAATATCTTTCCTGTCGAGGTCCAAAGGTAAATATTTATTCGTTTACCTTGTGATTAAACGTTAAGACTACGCATGCACGTGTATGCTCGTCGAAATATAAAGAGGATAATTTTTTTCGCGAATTATCGCGCTGAAATATATTCCACGTGAACGGTATATATATAGCGAGTCTCGCTTCGTATATTACGCACTGTCCTGTGTACGAGAGTTCAAGGATGAATAAAAAAAAAAGGTCCCTACGGGATTTTTGAATTCCGCGCGCGCGCGAGTGTCTTGTTCATTTTAATCTCGTTATACCGAATAAAGTTATATTTATATGCATGCGTTTAAAAATCGCTTTAAGATAATGGTACTATACACGTGGTTTGGGTTAATTTACAGCAAGTGGTTCGTAAACACTTGAAAAATAACGTTATATATATATAAGAAGAAAAAGTAAACCATCCGCAAAAGTGTGATTATTACTTATGGCGAAGAAAAAATTGATCTTGTTAAAATGACACTTTAAAAATATACGATATAGGTACCTATATAATCAACTGTGTGAAACCTTCAACTCTCGGTCAACTTATTCAATAACCTTAAACCCTCCGCGCCATATCACCTTCGAGTCAACGACCCATCAGTTGCCTCGTTATATATATATATGTACGCACCTATATAAGTACTTACTCGCGTGGACATTCGTCGATCAGCTCACGATCTGCTGTTGCGAAAGTTATATATATATATATTGTATAGTCTTCCCCATGCGCTTGCGCGTGTATACCGCCCGGAAGTGCGCGAGACCTTCTCCCGCTCTCTCGCATTAAATGTAAATACGAAATTCCCGCGGCCGGCATATATACGCACGTGCACGCGTATATAAGAGGCGAAGGTCTTTGTGCGAAAAGAAGGTATAAGGGAGGAGTGTATAAGTATGTGTGTATGTTTGTGTGTATAAATATATGTGTGGAGGAGAGAAATGTTTGGTGATGTTGCGAGAAGAAAAATAATGATCGTGTGGGTTGAAGGAAAGGGTTTGAGGCAGGTGCGCGTATTGTTATTTGATAGAATATAAGGAGAAGAGTGTAATCAATGATTTGATATTGTAATTTTTGTCTTGTATATGTTATGGATTGTTCTGATACTGTGCAATTTTGAGAGATTTAGTGAAAAAAAATCTTTTGAATTAAAATCACGTTAAAGTATTTTTCACGTATGTATAGCAATTTGCATACTTAAAAAATACTTGAGGTGTATATATATATATGTATAATTATAATAAAAAATATTAAAATTTTAGGTATGACGATCCTATGAATATTTAGTAAAACGTATATATATATTAATGTTCAGTAAATAAAATATAGTTATATGTTAGCTATTTAAAATTTCACTTCCACACAATGATATTAGCTAGCGCTCATATTAATACAAATTGATTTGTATTCTTCATCAAACGTACTCGCATCAACTATTAATTTTGGCTACTCCAACCGCTATTACGCGAAACCAGAAAATAAATATATATAACGTACATATACGCATGTGCACTCGTATAACATAAACGTTTTACCAGGCATCGTTCGATCAGACCGATAAATTTTTTTCTCCCGCGTCGCGATACAAATGCCTCACAAGATAACGTCCGTCCGTTCCTCCTTCGTTTGCTCGGGCAAAAAGGTATAACATCGCGTTTACACGAGTACAAAGGCTCGTTCCTCATTCTTCACTTCGTCTCGCTCTCTCTCTCTCTCTCTCTCTCTCATTCACTCCCGCCCGCCACTACCTTTTTCGTATACTATACGTATTACACATACATACACGCGGGCCTTGAGGCGGTAGCGCATCGACTTCTTTTTTTTTATCGAGTCCTCGCACGGTCTGATTTTTTATATCATATATATACGATAGTTGTCGTGTTGTTCCATTTTCAGGGGCAAGAAAGATTTTTATTGCTTTATGGAAATTTTTACTGGTATATGTATATATTGGAATGACAAAGTTTTTGACAATTTTGGCGTTGATTCAGAAATACTGCACGTAGTAGCAGTGCGGGTTCGTTGACTTGAAAGTTGTATTATATGAATAATTTGCGAGAAATGATGAACTTATATATATATATATATATATATGGTATATATACGATATACTATACGAAAGTTGTCTCATATTACGATTTTGAATTATGCATATTTTTTTATATATACATACACTTTATACGATGGCTTTCTTTGTAATGCTTTATTTGCAGGAATTAATGTACAGATAAATTTATGTTTTCTCGTACAGTCGTTATACACAAGTTATAATTTCGCTCGTTTTAATTACCGTGTGCACATATAATCGCGAGCTCTGAGATTGATAGCCTTCGTTATGTATACCACTGTGAAAGAAACAGTTGCAAAAACTGGAGTCATATTCGAATGTAGAAAGCTAGCAGCATATTATATACACATAACGTAAACAAACAAACAAAACTTTTATAATATTTCACCGTTCACCGACGGATTGATACACCTAAAATTTAACTCGATCGATCCACATATAGCCATATATATAAATCGTTTGAACTTGATCCCCGAATAAATCTTCACCTTCGCGTCACTGTTTTCATTCACCATCGTATAGCAACTCACGTCTACCTTCCATAAACACATCCAGAATTTATATGCGCACGTCACATGTTGTACAGGCGTACGCGGTCGACAGCTGTTTTCCTAAATTTAGAGCGACGTGGTTCGAATCGCGCGTTCCACGATGTGTCCTACTTATAAGCTGATGATCGTGGATCGATGTATATAGGCATGTGTATGCATTGTTCGATGAAATTCCGAGCGAAATCTGGAGAGATAACGGGATAACGGAACTGTGGTCGCAGCTGTGTGTATGCAATTTGGTAATTGACGTGTTTTTGGGTGAGAATGTGGAAGATCGAGTTGTTTGAATTTTCGGAGGTTGTGGGTAGACGAGAGATTTAAAGTGGATTGTTCTGGATTATTTTCAGCAAGAAATGAAATGTGTTTTATATGTTATATACAGAGAGGATAAAAAAATGTTATAAGAAAAATTATTGTAAGTAATTGGGTGATTTACAGAAAGAAAACTAAAAAGTTAACTGTATACGATACAATTGTACCATATTTATCGAAAGAGTTGCTTAAAATGATAACAAATTTTAAAAATTTCAGTAACTTTAAACTTGAAAAACTGCAATAAATTATTTAAATTTTTACTGGAACAATTTTTCCTTTATATAAAATTAAAAATATTCGCACCATGCGTAGCAAAAGAAAAGTAATCTAAAAGTTCCGACTACCTAAGTCTGTATATAAAATAACTTAAGCTTAGTAGTACAAAACAGTAATATTTACATGTAATGCTAAAACTCTTCTGTATATAGACACCACCATTTTCTATTTTTTTCCAAACTTTAGAACTACTCGTACTATACGCGTGCACGCCTGCTATGTTAGGTACGAGAGAGAATTTCGCCGAAACCCTCGAAGAAACATTCTTGCTGCAGGCACTTTAAGACGCAGCTTCAGCTTATACTACTCAGAAATTGCTATAATATTATACGCGATATATATACCGGTATAGAATGCAAGGCATAAAGATTATTACTTATGTGCATGCATGCATGCATGCATGTATCAACTTAATCAAATAAAGCGTTATAGAAAATGTCATGTTTTATTCATTAATCGCGCGATTTAAAAGTGTGTCAGAATTCATTGAGCAAGTTTAGACAAACAAGGCTGTGCCATATACCGGCTGACTTTAAAGGATTGCATTTGCACTTGAACAAAATCCGTATGCTATTTATATATAATTTACTTTTATTTTCTTCGCTCCTATATTAAAACATTTCTCAAAAAATTACACTATTAATTCCACTCTACTTCTTATGCACATTCAATAATTCCCTCCTATAACCTCAACAAACATCCAAAAAATTCCTGTTAAAATTCCTTCGCCCCACACGCACCCACATTCCTTCCTATCAACGCCCTCATCCACAAGTATATATACTACTCGGTTCACCCAGTTCGGTTCTTTTTGCCAACCTCAGCGCACCCATAAAACCTCCTTCAAAATTAGAACCATACTCCTCCCTCTCAACCACACATAACATATACATATACATATATACATACACTTCGTCTCTTGCATCCTCACTATATAGCGTCGATAAAATTTCATTGTCGGCCTATTTTTAAAACGACGGGCCGCGCGAGCGATGCGCTCCACTTGCTGCGTTCAGTCAACGCGAAAAGGAAAAACACAAGGAGGAAGCCAACAACAACGACGACGACGACGGCGGCGGCAACGTCTGGAGCAGAAATAACCATCGTAGCTCTTTTTTTCACGCTGAGATGCGCGCACTCGCGCTCTGGCCAATTGCGCTGTCGGGTTTAATTGTGCGCTAGATTCTATCAAGGTCCGCGCGCGTTTGGGATTGCACTATATACTATACTGTAGACGCGATGCAATTGCTGTGGAGTTGAGTCGCTGGGGAAAAATATGTTTTTTTTTTTTTCGTCGGTGTGCAGTGTGCAACTGTTGGAATGGGTGATGCGCGAATGCGTGCTAAATTCTTTTGTTTTCGCGTCTGCATAGTGACGGAGAATTGTGGGTATTTAGGTTTCCGCTATGAAGGTCTGTGCGTACATATATAACGAGCGAGTTAAAATTGTTTCCTATTTATAGCGCATGGGGTATATAGGGTATAGAGTGAAATGAAAATGTTTTTATATAGTAATTGAAATGCTTTAAGAGTGACCAAGCACAGTTTTGTAAAGGAGAGGCTTGAGTTTAGTGGGAAAAATTAGTCAGCATATATAGCGTAATGATTTACGGTCTAAAAATAAGGAAACTTTTTGTGTTTTTAGAAAACGTCATGAGCTCGTTTACGTTTGACCATATACTTTTTAATTAATTATTCTATCTACACTTCTGTTATAGCTTTGTTTATATAAGTACACATTATAACGCATGATCACAATAATCTATAAATATTCATTTAGAAAGTATATGTGTGCATATGTATATATACATAGGCATACGCAGATAATTGGTATGATCACTTTTAATTATAGTGAAATTGATTTATATAATATATAATATGTTTTTATCCGTATAATAGTATTGAAACTGTTTGTGACAAAATCATGATTGAAAATTCCATCACAATGACTGATAATATAAATTTCTGTCCATATAAAGCTATATATTCCGCAGTCTTTATATATACCATATACCATTAAAATAAAATCCCAAAAAATTACGTTTTCTCAGATCTTTACACCTAACGGAATCCCATACGCAATCTTTTCGTTGCTCACCACCCTAAAAAAATATTCGACACATCATCCCTCTCTTTTCATTCCACCGATTCCTCAACTGCATCCTCGCGAAATCTCTCTCTCTCTTTCTCTCTACAGCCGTTTCTCGCACGGTGCAACAAGTGCGCCTGTAGCAGCTCTTGGTAGGCCTCGACCCGTTCCGCGATAAACTTGTCCTTAAAGAGTTATAAGAGAGTCGACGACAGATTAAGCAAGCGTACGTTATATGCGTATATACATATATATGTATATGTACAAGAGCTGCATTCTCACACTGCTGCAGCAGCGCGTCTTGGACGATTTTTCGCGCGGTATAAGAGAAGAGAAGAAATGTTGAATTTTCCTTTTGGAATTGCTCGCGTACTCTCGCCAACCGCGTGGATTTTTTTTTAATTTTCTGACACAGAGAAGGTGAGGAGAATATTGTATTTGACGGTGCGGAAGGGTTGCCAGGTGCTTGCGGGTACGGCTGAGTGGAGGGAGATTATTTTTTTTCTTCTTAATGGTTTTCGTTTTTTGTGGATGGAAATGACGTGAATTCGAATGGAATTGTTGTTGAACAGTGAGAATTAACTGAAATTTTCAATTTAACGGTAAATTGCCCTTTTATTTGGGTACCAATATATTATTGTGTAGGGTGTATTTCTTAAATTTGTGTATATACACAAGACAACTGTCAATTTCGTTCGAAATTTAATGGCTTATTCAAGCGTAATTATTAAGCAATTTAACTCAGCACAATAACCTAAAACATTTACATATATACACAAATTCACCACATAATCGAAACATTATAATTTGTAATTACAGATATTCAGCTGTCATATGGTAAACCACGCGCGCTGTAGAACACGTCGCTACACGTGTTATTATAATGAACAAACCATTTCCCAACGATGTTTATTAAACGACGTTATTTAACTACACACACACACACATATATATATATTCTACACCAATTCTGCATCCCATTAACTCCCGTGACACGTCGTTCCCGCAATATACTCTTATATACATATATTCAACGTGCCTATCATTTTCCAAACGTCACTTTTTGCACCAAATGACCAGCTTTTAATTGTCTCTCTTTCTCTCCTCCCTTCTAGCAAATTACCATAATTTACCGAGTTAAACAACATATATAACCAACCGGGCGGTTGATTGACGCGAGCGCAAAGCTTTGCCTCTCGCCTATATATATATATCGAATACGTCTCGCCGCACGCGCATGTGTATACTATATTTCAGAAAAGCTAATTCACCAACGACGTTGATGGAAATTCATAGGCAACGTGTATATGTATGTGTGTGTGTGTGTATATACAGGGACCCAAGTACAACACACAAAGGTTGACTGCGACCGCGGCGTCGTAAACGCTGCAATCTTTATATACGGCGGTTATGCAAAAGCGCGCGTATACTGGAAATAATGCGCTGTCATCGTTTCTTATTTAACGATTTTTTTTTTCTCTCTCCATCCACTACCGACCGACCGACCGCCGACGACGTCGTCGTCGACGCTTGTGCACGATAAGACGTCTTGTTTACAGCAGGATATATTTGGTTTGGCTATAAAGCTCGCGAGTAGAGGAAAAAGAAAAAAAAATATCCCGCGATTGTTATGTATACATCCGCGGCGACGACGCGTTGTACTACACTTTATATGCGTCATAAATGAGAAAATACGTATACTGTATTAAATTCTTTCATATTATTGTCGTTGCTGCTGATGCTAATGCTGTCTTCGAATTTGGTAGGAACGTTGTTGACTGGTAAAAAGCCATATGTACATGCGTATATATATGTATACCTATATAACAGCATGGTTTTTCGGTAGTACAGTAAAAGGTGAGCGCGCGATCGCGTATACCGTAAAAGGATTTCGACGAGAAGAGTCGTCGGTTGCTGCTTTGCATTAAAGTGTCATTACTTCGCCGTCAAAGGGGACGAGACAGTGAGCTCGTCGTGGCCACGCGTGCGCGCGATTACTTGACCCTTAACTCGATTCGACAATGCGTTGACGTTACAGCCGTATGTATATGTAGAAATATACTTTTTTCGAAAGAGCGGAATACGGACTGCTATAATGTTAATGCGGTAGGTTCATGTATGGAAAGGAATTTGTGGTTTGAAAGGTTCGATATGTTGAGGTCTGGGTATAGTTGTGGTGTTTACGATTGAGGGCATTGTACAATGATTTGGAGAAAGAATATATTTTTAATTTCAAAAAGATGAAGATGATACATATTATATACATATAGCAAAAGCATACAATTTCATTTGATAAAATAACGGTTATTAACAATGAATTTTCGGCTTTCAATTAATTGAAATTTTTTAACGAAATAAAAATTACAAAGCTAAGTACCTTTAAATTTATAAGTAATTCGCATTAAAATATTGTTTTACACGATTCGTATTCGAGAAAATATTAATCATTAAAATTACTCCCCCCTGGTGCAATAAATCATCGCTCATACACTCATATCTTCTCAATATTTATTAAACAACATGCACTCTCTCTCACCTTAAAGCCTCCTTTTTTCCCTCAAATTAACCATCCCACACACACATGCATATATACACAACCAGCCCTCTTCTGTCCCCTTATACCCACTAAAAAGAAAAATACATTCCTCTTGCATCAAGAAGAATCCTTCTTCTCTCCTTTCCTTCCACTCCTCTCTAAGAGACATTCACGCACATGCGTATGTATACACATATACGTATATAGAAAAATAAAAAACGTAAAACCGAAAGAGAAATCTCCTTCACCTCCCGCGTGCACGCGCACGCACCGCGGCAGTGGCCTTGAAACGCACCGCGTGTGTATATGTATACAAATTAATGAGCAACGTGCGCGAGCGCAGAGGCTCGCCTTGGCATTGAGGTAAAAAAAAAGGTGAAAGGGAGAGAGAGAGAGAAGTGCCCCTCCATTCGCGAAATTATCGTAGCGGAAAGTATATATATATATATATATTATACGCGCGCGATAGAACCTAAGCACAGCGTATGTATATATACCTACGCTAATTTGTCGCTATGTGTGCGTGGGTGTATGTGTACTTGGTATGCGAGTGAATGATGCGAGGGCTCGAGTGTAGCGGAGAGAGAAAGAGAAAGAGGGATTATTGCGAAAGAACTGTCGAGTGTTTTGGTTGTTTACGTTGTAGAGTGCCCGAGGGAGTTTTCGTGTTTTTTTTTTGCGGGTAATGGAAGAAAGGGTGGAGATTAACTTTGTGTATGTGTGTGTGTAGTTGAGAAATTTCGGGAACGAGGAAAGTAAAAGGAAATAATTACTCTTAGGGGAAATTTCAAGGGAATTGTTTTTAACGTGTGGATGTGCAATTTAAACGATGTCAGGTAGTATAGCTGATCGTTGGAATTCGACTTTGACTGTACGCATAAGTTTACGGTAGGGTGAATGTCAATCATTTGAAATATGCTTTGAGCGGAATATGTATAGCGATTTTCCGGGAATTTTAAGTATTGCGTATTATATAGCGCTATAGAGGGAAGGAAATTTATCGGACGATGAAATAACGCGATAGAATACCTGCCTGTGATAAATGTATATACATATATATTTATATAAAGTTATAAGTTATTTCAAATATAATTATATTTGACACGGCTATTATTTATTAACTTTCACCTTTCGCCGTTATAATTTCCGGTAATTATTTTCACAATTAACGTAACGATTATTTTTTTGGTACTTTTTCAAGAAATTTATATAAACCATATAATTTTTAATTTACAAAAAAATCAACCGACAACAAAATCAATTAACTTTATACTTCGTACCAATTAAACTTCTGTGTTCCAATTATACTCCTATACTTTCCGCGTAAATCAAAATTACACGCCGAATCTCTGCGCTCGTCGTTAATCAAAAAGACCGCGTGAGGTCTTTTCTGATTTATCGTAACTGGCGCACATACAATGTATATACGCTGTATCAGTGTCACCAGAGTGGCACGAGTACGAACTCACTGCGAATGAACAACTTTGTCCTCCAATTTTTTCTACCGAATCGAAAGCATCGCAGTTGCTATATAAAAACTTTTACATCGATGTACAGCGCTAAATGACTTTTATTTTTCTCTTATACGAGAACCATATAAATTACGCGACAGCACAACTGCGCATATGCAAATTAAATCACATATAATACAAAATGCAGGCGTACACGAGAGATATACATTTGTATCTGGATGGTCGCGTTCGGAAAAGCTTATTTACTACCGCATCAAACCAATTAGTATTATAGCCGGCTGAAAAGGCGCGTTCATTAGCATTCGCATTTACATTTGGTAAAATTTTTACTTGAAAAAAAAAAGGAGAGAGTGTAATAATCAGTGCAAACATAGTTATTTACACGCGACGTAGCGGTTGTACGTATTATGGCGAATAAATGTGGTATACGAAGTGCAATTCATTCGAAAGGAGTTCCCTCGGTTTTGTTGTGAGCCATTGCGTACGCGTGTACTTAATTCTGCAATGTCAGTTTAAAATAATTCGTAAATATTTACGTTCACTATACGCGTTTGTATTCAAAGTATACGCATTATATCGGTTCGTAAATATTTCAATTATTTGTTCGTTTAATCATGCGAATTGTTGTTGTTCCACAGTATATATAAGCTATTTATTTTAATCAAAATTACGTTTGGGTTTATTCGAAAAATACAGAAACAACGCGTGTCATTGTCCGAGCATTAAAACCGCTTTATTTTCATTTTAATTAAATTTTTCACATTTCCAACAAAATACGCATCAATAACCTGAATTAAAAAAGAAAATCTTTTTATTCCAACGTTCACCTACAAAAAAAAAAGTTCACCCTTTTGAACTCTCTATCAAATAATTAGATCCACGGCTTAATCCTTAATCCTCGCGTTTTCGTTCTTTCATAATCCGATACCACATTGTCTCGGTAATGCACGCAACGATTCTTTGGTCCCCCGGTGCGGATTACCAATTTCGAGAGTTCGTACGACGACGACGACGACGACGGTGGCACGCAAACGCGCGCTCGTTATGGAGCAATAATCGAAATTGGGTCGTTTCCTCGTCGTGTAGTCGGAGCAAGCGGCAATTCCAGAGAGGCGCGCGCGGATGACCTGATTCTCCACATTTGCAAAGGGTCGGGTAATGAGACTTCGCGCGTGTGTGTGTAGGTCATGACGGTTGTGATTGCTTGGTAGATGGGGTGGGGGTGAGATGGTTCTTTTTTTTTCGAGCGTCAAGTTGGTAGGAATTGAGCAAGGGTGTGGTTTCGGAGTGTGTGTGTGTGTTATTGAGGGTTGGGTAGGAGTGGTAGTGTGGCTGTGGGTTAGAATTTTTTTGTTTTGTTTTAGACAAGTTATCATTTAAGTTAAATACATGTTGAACGTTTTTATGCGTATTCTGTATTCCATATTAATTAAATATTGTATTTTAATATAAAAATCTATATCATAGTTTATCCAATCGATTTGATGAATATTGATTTTCTAATCGAATGAAATCTTTTCATTTTTATATAATATAGTGTAAAATTATTCTATTCCCTCAATTTCAATTTCAACTAAATATTATATTTAAATTTTTTATTATTTTTATCGCAACTAAATGTATATACTATACAACCTAAATACAACCTAAATAAATAAGATTTTATCCTACAATAATACTGCAATATATGAGCATTACTATATATAAAATAACAATTTTCTCAATTACCAATACATATATACAAGTGCACAAATGACTAGATTGTACAGGTACTTATTTCCGAATGCACTTGTTACACGCATGATTGGACTCTCTCGCCGCAAATAGCCGGGGTGTTAAAATCAACGCCTCTAAGTAATTGCAGAAAGTCTCGTTCTATCCGGCTATTAATTTATTGATCTAAGATTGAACGCGCGCGATATGCCCTTCCTTTTTTTCCTTCACGCATATATATAGGAGATCATTCGGATTAGATAGGAATGAGGACGCTTTTCACGTGAAAGTAAACTGCATTTAAATTTCTGCCTTGTTTATTTGACCGCATCAAATGTAAAAAGTTGCGGTATAAGTATGCCTATATAATTCCATATTATTATTATTATTCGATCTGATATCTCGCAAGTGTGGCGGTTAAAATATTTACGGCCGTGAAACGTTAGAGTCAATATATCGAATTTCACTGAACGCATATATATAGCTACATATAGATACTTTTATGCACAATCGTATAATTTTCTATTCGTTCGAACACTCGCTAACGTTCATTTCATCCTCTAGCTAAATTAAATTCCTCGTACTGAAATAAAAAAACAACAACTACCCTGAATTTTGGCCGTTTTACATTTGATAGCGCAGCCACTTTGCTTCCATTTCAAACAACAAATCTGCATTCAAGCTACTCGAGTACCACCAGCATCAAAACTCCATTCTCGCAATTCGTTTTCTATACTCGGAACTACAGCAATATGGTCTTCACGGAAGCATTCAACTCGAGAGGAGCTATATCCAAATTTTTCTCTTTATATACATACACACACACTTACAATCAATAAATCTCTAACAACACGAGATAACAATGAAACCGCACCCGAAATCTTAGATCCGCGCGTATAATATATACTATTACGAAATGGATTTTCGGCGCTGATTTCACAGCTCACGAGAGTGAAAAGCTTTCGCGCGAGTCACGATCCGATTGAGGGGGAGGCGGGACGGGAGGGGATCTGAGTTGTAATATCCGCTTCTATGGAAGTGTGAGCAGAAGGTCTGATGGTTCCGGACTCGGTTTCCTAATCGGTGAAATTCGTTTCGCTTTCTTAGGACGGATGGGTGCGGATGAAACGCGAGGAGGATTATCAGAGTAAGAATCGAGGATTTTTGGTTACTGTCGTGGTCTGTTGGCTGAGTAATGCGTAATTTTTTATTAGAAATAAGTGGAGCGTAGAGTTATGTAAACATATATTAGTGAGCCTTATGAATGAAGAAGTGTAAGATCGTTATAAGTGTATTTTAAAATGTTGGAAATTGCGTAAACGGATGTATCTACGTGAATTAACTAAAAATTTTAGACGATCTATCAAAACACATTATATGTATATTTTAGTTTGCTTCTAGTACATTTTTACGGAATGTACACTAAAAGCATTTTTGTATACTCGACAATTTTTCATCCCTACAATCCATCTCTTTAATTGAAAAAAAAAACAGCGAATAATTCAATCTTCTTAAAACCAAATTCCATTACCACCTATATCGTTAATCAACACTACATCAAAAATCACTTTTCTCACCATGAAAAACTACTATCCCTACTCTATCAACTATATTAACTCAACCCCAAAACACTTTTGCATCATCATCGTCATCAACACCCCCGCCCCTCCACCACCCATACGTTCACCTACATTTCCCAATCCGCCACCACAAGCTTGTATACGCATACACCACACCTAATATATATCTATTTTCGAAAAAGACCAAGAGAAAAAGAGAGTTTCCCTCTGCCGCTACCGCAGTACGCAGTCCCTGTCGCAATATCCCCCTCCGCACGAAAATCGATCCTGTGCCGTTGCCACTGGCCTCTCGGTTTTCTCTGTCGCTACGCGCGTGACTCATATATATATCTGTGGCGTGGCTGATTTTTTTTCTCTCTTTCTCTCCCTCGGTTTTGGCAGCCAATAGTGCCACGAATGGGTTGTAAAAGTGAATTCCCGATCAAAAAGGTATTGTGGATATATAGGAGGTACTTTGTGGGACTCAGGGTGTAGAGTATTTAATGGAGAAGAGGTGGATATGAGGGAAGCGAGAATGCATTATTTATAATAAATCGCAGGATCATGGTGCATATAGCGGAGCGAATATATCGTGGAGTGAGGAATTTATAATTAATAATGTAATGGCGTGGCCTGAGAAGAGGAAGCTGATTTAAATTAATTAGAGATTTTATATAGAAGAAGAATATTGGAGATCAGTCAAGGTCGGAATGAAATTTGTTTGTGAATGTATATATATGTATTCTATTATTTTATGTATACAAATGTAAAAAAAAATACTATGGCGGTTGAATTAGCATTGCATTATTGAATATATATCGGATCGTTTTTGGAAATACGATAAAGTATGAATGTTTTAGGTTATTGCATTTATTCATTGATGTGATAAATTATTCATAATCGAAGTTACTCCATCGAATTTCGTTGCTATATTAATGGCAATAGAACTATATTTAATAAAGTATAATATATTAATCAAATATACTAGGATATTTTCTAATGTAGAATTATAAATTATTGTCGTTAATGTATGTACTTTGTGAAAAAGAAATAAAATGAAACATACAAAGTAACGAAGTTTTAAATATTATTACAGTATACCCATAAATTATTTATAAGATATATTGGGAAAACAATTTATTTCCAAGCATTGGAACTTCGAGCAACATTTTCAATGAACACATTCGATTATACACTATACTACGTATACCATTAAAAATTCAAAATTCACATTTTCATAACCTTATAAGTATAGCGCTCCCATGCATTCGTCGCGTATACTCTTTCATATTCAACGGTCGCCGGCTGTTAGGCAATATTCCAAACAACGTCGTTGCACCTATACTCTCTCTCTTCTCCAGCATCCAAAATTTATGAAAATTACAAAATTTATCGTATACACGAGCTCGTGACGGCAACTGTACGTGACACCATCTATATATATATATATTTCATTCACTCGTGCGCGTGCCAATTTCACGAACGTCGAGCATCGTCATCGACTGGAAATTTAAAAGGCCAAGAGCGTCGTGAATAATCCGCGCGTACTTGGTATAGTCGCAAGGGAGAGAAAGAGAGAGAGAGAGATAATTGTGCATTTGCCTTGGAACAACATTAAGTAGTAATAGTAGTTAGTAATGCATAGGTACGTGTTCGAATCAGTCGGCCGTTTTAAATTTGGATATAGCTTAACTTTAGAGTTGTAGAGAGTGAGAGAGAGAGAAAAGCTCCCCGGAGGTATATATAATATAGTCCCAGAAGAGCGCGCGATCTTACTTAACTGGATTTCACGTACTTTTAGGTATATAGACTTGGTATATAAGCATCAGCAGCAGCGAGTTACGTGAGCTCACCGCTGCTGTAGTTTAAGATTTATGAAGTTTTAGAGATAAGAGTTATGGGGTGGAATTTCGAAGCTAAATAAGTAATTAAGCGACTATAATAATTGTATACTGGGTTTAATTTTAGTCGGTATAACGTATAGTGTCCCTGGTAATAATTGTTGTTACGTTATAATACTGTTGCAGTAATTGTAAATAATTAACGTTTGAATTATACTTCGAGTATTCTTGTGTAGTGTAATGAAACGTGATATTAATTTATCATTCTAACGTATCGGTTGTTATATTAAATTAAAATTGTCTCTATTCTCTTTCACCAGTTATCGGTATAAACAATAATGGCTTATCAATATTATTCCCGGTATTTTATCTCGGGTTCTGGTTTTCCGTCAATTTAATCATTCAATAACATTTCCCACTAAAATATAATTTTACGTTATCTCAAAACCCATCAAAAACCCAACACCCCATATCCAATTTAATAAAAACACATATATTTCAATCAATCCCTCCACATCCAACCGAAATCACCCACAGCTATATTTATATACAAAATAAATATACCCGTATCAAAAACAGCCATGCTTACCTTAACACCGAAGGACGCTTCGTAACCGCCCTTGCCCTGCATCTGGTTCTGTATCGCATTTAGATGGCTGGTAGCCATGTCAAGGTCACCCGTGCCGATGTGTCCTGTATGCTGGAAGTTCGTTGGTGCACCGATCATGCTTCGGTCTATCCTAAGCCGTGGTTGTCCATTACTGCCATTAGAGGTAGCACTTCGGCCATTTTGACGCTTCGCTCGAGCGCCAGGTCGACGTTGTTGCGTTAAACAACAAGTGAACCATTGGACCCAGACTTCACCGGTACTCGCCATTTTGCCGCTAGCGGTGGTAGCGGTCGTCTTCTTCTCCTGCGCCGTCGTCGTCGTCGTCGTGGTGATGGTTGGGTGGCGGTGGCCTGTGAAATTCGAGAAAGATTGTTATTTTGTGATACTGAGAAAAGAGAAATTTTAGGGGCTCAAGGTTGGGAGGATTCGAGATTAGATAAATTTTTGCATGTCTTTATGCGCGTTAATACGGTAGAAAGCCATATTTTATATTTTAAAAATTCATAACGGTTGGATGTAATGTTTGGGAATATACATGTACTAAATTGGTTATAAAAAATGTCAGTTTTAATTGATTTATTATTGGATTGATGTGATTTTCGCATTTGTTGAAAATCGTTCATTGTTACCATCGGTCAGAAACTCTCATATCACGAATTAATATGGAATGAGAGAATGGTATCAGAAATTTCATGTTTCCGTTGGGATTCTTGTTAAATTTCAATGCGCGATTTCATTGAAATGCAACGAAATTGTTTCGGTTATCGCTTTTACTCTTTTGATAATTTCCTATTCGTGGAAAATTATAATTTTTCTGTCAAATTCTATCAATACGATGAATGATTGTTGGAACAATGTATCAGCATATTTTCAATTATTATTTAATCAATAAACACTTATTCAGATTATGTACAAATTATATTAAACATGAAATCCAGATTATGCATAATAATGACCAACCAATAATTCAAATCATCTCAGACTATACTACTAAAAATAAAAGAAATTATTAAATTTTAAAATTAACATTACCACATGATTAATTATTCTCACTATTCATCAGCCTTTTGCACAATCCCGCATACAACCCACACACACGCGCATCTTATATATATGCAATCCTCACACGTATACCCTATAAATATACGAACCATACGACATTCAGCACAGGAAACATTCTCGTGTCCTTCCCTTATCAACAAAATTATCAGATTCCTAAGAACTCCAGACTCATAAATCAAACATCGACTATACTACGACATAGTCGCCTGAACGTCATGCATTTGTCGCTGTCGCGCCGCCACGTCTAGCCACGCATTTTTCTTTCACCACGTACATCTTTCTCCTCACTTAATACCATGACTCACCCAACTCTACGACAAAATTCTGTAACACACAGGCGGTACAAACAGGTTACCTATCGGCACTATACACACCGCTTAGGATATACGAGGCGTTACATCCGCGACGATAGCAAAAATACGTAAAGTACCATAAATCCTTCGCTTATACACGTACGATGATATATAAATTAAGTGAAGAAAAAAGTCGGTAAAGAAGAGGAAACGCGCGTGGACCGAATACCGCGTGGGCGGTTATTTTTCGCGTAAAAAGAGCGATTAATCGCGCACAATGGGGGAGGGATCTATCTCTCTTTCTACCTAACGGTATTGTACCCCCTCTGTGTGCGAGATATACATACATAATGCACAATAAAAGGCGGGTACAGTTAACATAGCGATCCTCTCTCTCTCTCTTAATTGCACGCGCGCGGTGTAATGGAAGAGGAAAGCCATATACACGTGGAAAATCGGAACACACGCGATCCGCGACGCGATTAGTTGCATTACTCGATGACGGATGAGCGACAGCTAAAGGTATTGTATGTGGCTTTATGTTGTTTTTTCTTTCTTTCTTTTTTTTTCGTAAGTAGTGCTGATGGGTGCAGAGTTAGGATTGATTCATTGGATTAATTGACTGGAGAGAGAGAGAGAGAGCAGCGATGATCAGGACAGTTAACGGGGGTATGCGTGTCTGTATATATATAGATGGGATGGGAGGACCCGTTATGATCAGAGCTTTATCGGCGCTCGATTAGAATTTCAGATTGGGATATATATATATATATATATATATATATATATATATATATACACGCGCGCGGGTGTATGGGAGAGCGCTTAAA
>JAYJLV010050556.1:0-20018 GCA_036873485.1 Torymus texanus
AAGTCCCGGAAATAACGCTTATATACAATCAATATACAGGGTGATATTCCCGGAAATAACGTGTATAGATATTTATAGTTATACGCTTGTACATATAATTTTCTTACAAAACACGTTTGCTCTGTTTTTTTTAACTCTTTCTACTGTTGAACACTATGATAGACAAAAAATTGATATAAGCGAGTATGTATGAAATTTTAAAGAGTTATAGATTAACTTTTGATGTAACAACAACTCAAGTTAAAATGTCAAGTAATTTCTCTAGATATGTATACATATTCATCATATTCATTGGTAAAGAAACTTTTAATATAAATCTTCTAAAGGCCATATAGTTTTATTAAACCACCTTTTTTAGCATACAGATATATATATATATATATATATATATATATATATATAACTCTGCGCTCTCCAGTTCCAGGAAACCCGATGCATAACCGTTAAAAAAAGAAATCCACCAAACAAAAACCTTTAGCGCACGAAAATCCTTTACAACGAATAGTCCGCGCCGAACGAGACGTCGAAGAAGCGACGGAATTTAATGAGCCTCGTGCACGACATAAAACCATGCTTCTCTATCTCTCTCTCCCAAGAAATAAGAAAGACTAAACAAAGAAAGGAGAAAGAGGAAAATTGCTATTTCTCTTTCGCTCGTCGTCGCGCTGTCGTTCGACGTTCGCTCGCTATATAATAAATGCGAAGAAGCCGCGCCGTTACGTTTCCCCGCGCGTGCCCCTCACGTATATACCAGCCGTGACATATCCTTTGGACCGGCTTATACAATATTATACATCACGAAGAGGCGCTGAGACGATCGTCGGCGCGCACGAAATATCAACTGTAATATATGTATATCCATCCAGTTGGCCACGGAAGCTATATTATTGAGCGATGTTGCGCAATTTTTCTTCCGTGAGAGCTGAGTTTAGGGTGTTCGGGGACTGACGGTTTATTTTAAGTTTGAAAATGTCGTTTTCAAGGATCATTAGTATAGATGATCTTTGATGGAATGAATATATACGATAGGTTGGAGATTTTTTGTACCGTTGTGATACTTTTTGTTTTACTTATGTTTATTAACTTTCATAAGGTATTATTGTAGGATACTTATACATTTCGCCTGAAAGTTTGTTAAAACTATGAAAGATGGGTAACATATGTTGCTATTCGTGATATTTGAATTTATTACTTTTAATATATGCTTGCAATATATATGTTTGCAATGGAAAATGAAAACACATTATTATTTACGAAGTTGTATAGTACAGATTTTGTATAGAAACATTCAATGGAAGGTCAAATAAACTATTTTAAGATAAAATTGAATAGCTAACATGAATGCGATAGTTGATACGTTATGTGAAACTTGATTCTCCTTCCATTATATTTTTATATATATTCTTAAAATAGAAAAAATTGAATGATGCATGTTTTCTCAAAGAATCATTTAGTAACTTAGTTTCTGTTAGTAAATATTTTCTTTTTCGTTGACGTTGAAAATAACTGGATATCATTCATTAAATTATTATAAGTAAGTTAAACTGTAAGATACCAGATCACTTTCTAATATTTCATATTATATATGAGTCTATTATGAAAGTCGTTTATTGTTAAGGGCGCATTAGACCTGTAAAGTGAGTAAAACTATGTCCAATAGAATGTTCTTTAAAATATCATCAAAAATGTTCTATCTTACAATTCAATATCCTATATGAATTTATAAAACCCACTATTCACTTTCCCTATACTCCACACCTATAAACAACACTGTAAAAACCACTATAGAGACAAAAAAATCAGAGGAATCCTCAATCGATACATAAGTAAAGACATATCTCTCAATCTCTCTTCTGATGTATCTCTTTGGCACGTAGAGTGCATATACGTGCGCGCGAGAGAGAGGGAGAATAGAGCGCACATACAGATATATGCTATACTCGGATGTTGTCAGCCTATAAGCAATTCCGAGCTCGAAGGTAGCGTGGCCGAGCGGTCTAAGGCGCTGGTTTAAGGCACCAGTCTCTTCGGAGGCGTGGGTTCGAATCCCACCGCTGCCAAGTTTTTTTTGCATTCTGTTAATACGAATTTCGTTCTTTTTTGTTATTGTTTCTTTATTTATTGCATTCAGCAAACATTTCTTTTTAAATATTATTTCATTTTTATTGTTTGTTTAGGTCACGTACATTTGTGGAAGCACCAATACTTGTAAACAAACGTTTTATTTTTTCTAAGTATTTTATCAATTATACAGTGTAGTTAATTAAATATAAGTAACTCGTAAAACTGAAGTTATTTTATTAATATTCTATCTTTAACCTTTAATTTACATTAAGTAAAACTAATCAAGTTTACAGAATATGGTATTGTATAAATTAATAAAATAAATAATATACGTGGTTGATAATATGAAAGTGAATGAGAGTATGAAAATTGTCTGAACAAAACATTATCTCAATAATTAACTCACAGTCTAGAGTACAAACGACGAATAAATTTACGGATATTGTTCACATAACGATTAAAATTAAAATTATTGTTCATATAAAATAGCAGTTAGATGAGACAATGAATAATATACCAATAATATGCGATCACATAGCGTTAAATTGTTACGTTAGTTAAGTTCTCTCACTAGTTATTGTAGATTATTAATCAAACAACAAATGTATTTTAATAGTGTGTATTTTTTTGTAGTTGTCAGACGTTCGAAGTGTGTTGACAAATCGCAGCATTTATACCAAAGAGTAAACGACGACTGAGCGCTTTTATCGGCGCGCTTGCCGTTTTAATGTCAGCTCGTCACGTCTGTGACGTATAGCAGCGATCCACTTGATATTGCATCATGCATCATCAGCAGATACGACGTTTAGGAAATCACAATAAGTAAGACACGGCAGCGACGAAAATGCGGCGTCAAGAAGTGCCACTTTGTTGTCAGTTTCCGAAGAATGTAAAAACAGTGCCTAATGAAATATTCGTTGAATGTACTTGCGAATGAGAATTACAAAATTATTACTTATTTCAGAGTTTCAAATATTTTGTTATATCAATACTACTATACTTATAAAATCTAAAGTTAAAATGATTTTTGAAAAATAGTATATAATAAGGAATATAAATTAGGGGAGAGTTGCACAGAGGTGGCACCCATAGCATGTTCGACCATTGCTTTTGATTATAGAATAGCAACATAGGACCTGACCATTTTTTTACGATCTCCAAAAAGTGTTTTCCGGCCCTGACCACCTTAATTTTTCATGGAAGTTTGAATCGAATAAACGTCAAAATGTTTTAAAAGTATGTCTGTTTAAAAACACAAATAATACATTTTCAATGAAAAATACAAAATTTCAAGTTCTTGTAAATATTTTGAAAACAAATTGAATATTGGCACAACTTTGGAACAAGTAGGAACTTTTGCATGAATTTTGTTTGTTAAACAGAAGAATGTCATCTCAGCTTTCTATTGGTAACACTGAAATTATGGTAAACCTAGTATTTTAAACATTATTTTAGTTTGAAGAGGGGCTTGATTGTTCAAGATATTACAATAAATATTATACCTCGCAAGTCCCAAACGAAAGCCCATTGATAAAAATCCTGAAACACGAGTATTTTTATTTTTAATGATTTCTTTTTTCAATGTTATATATATGAAAGCCTTCTTGTAAATTAAAATTAAATGATTTATTCAGTGAATTTACATGGTTCAACTTCTAATTATTATAATATTGGAAGAAATGAATACTTTTTCCAATTTTCAAAAGAAGCATATAGACTCTTCTAGGCCGAATAATTTTGATGTTTAAAACATCATTTTTTTTCAACATTGATGAAAGTAAAACTAAAAAGTTTTCAAAGCATTGTTATATACTACAGTATTCTTGATATTTTTACATTCGAAAGCATATCTCAAAGCTTGAAGGCAGATCCGTGGCCAAAAGGTATGAGCACTCTTTCACCTAGATAGTTTCATCAACATCACAACATTTAACAGAATGACGGAACCTATGCAGAGTTACCGACATTTCAGTATTTAACGTTATTCTCTTTCAATTTTTCATTTTTACTAATTCTTTAAATCATCCACTGTTCCTCAAATAACTGCAAAAAGTGGACAATAACTGCAATAATTTTCGAAAGTAAATTAAAATAATTTAAAATTCGGTGTATAGGTATCTATAATTTCCTTCAACATGAATAACACAAACAAACGTTTTAGTATAAATCTTTTCCAACAAGAGGAAAAAAATTAATCAAACCTCCTTCACTGATCTCCATCCGCACGCAGTCCCAAAAATAAACATCTCATTATTCATTCCTTATTAAAGTATACACGAGACGGAGGCGACCCTCCCCTATACCAAAACGAGGCCATCGAATAAATTAAACAAATTCCATCTTCAATCTCAAGCCGGCATCGCGATGCCAACGCTAAGCCCATACGTACAACGGAGCAGCTCCTTGCGAATCTCCATTCGTAATTTCCAACCGCGCACACGGCGAACCATCATCCGATTCCGCGCGAAATATGAATAGAAGTCACGCGTCCGCTCGCGGCGAAAATTACCATACGCAGGCACGCATCCAATCGGAATCTTCTATATATACATATATACGTATACGTGTGTGTGTGTGTGTGTGTATATATATTCGTATATAGAGCCCATATCGACGTGGTGACCTAATATCAATTAACCTCTTTGACGTGCGACGTTAGCGCGCACTGCAATGTATAGAGTATAAGGATTCTTGAAGAAGGAGAAGGAGATGCTATCGCTCGCTGAGGTTATTTATTCAGGAGACCTACTTGCGACACGTACTTTCACTGTGTATACATGCAAGCTTCGAAAAGCTCCTATAGACGCGTATGTGAGGTGAAAAGGGCGAAGAAGAAGTGGACTAATCGGGACGTTTGTGTGCGCACGAGCTTTTCGGGAACGTGGAGGTAATTGCCGCAGCTTCGAGTTTATGGCTAGTTCGTGGGTACTGTAACGTTTTGTTCCATTGAAGGTTTCGGATAGCAGCGTGCTTTATACTGAACTGACCGTTTATGCGGATTGTAATTCTTTTTGTATTTTGATTTAGAATTTTTAAAAGGGAATTTGAAAGGAATTAGAGGTTCGAGATGATGGTTAATCGAACTGTTATTAAGCTGTTTGTGATATTTAATGATGTGGATATTGAATTCGTTATGCGTCCATTCATAGGCATGGCTGCTACTCGGGAAATCCTTGTATTTCCATCAGAACGAAAATTATTACACCTCAAGTACTAATAATTTACCACATAAAAATAGTTTTTTTTTACCCAAAGTTAGACGTTTTTAAAAATTTTAATAAAAATCCAATCCATGCACTTAGCTGCTAAAACTAATTAAAAGACATATCTTTTGTGTTAAACGTTTTTTCTTACGAGCAATATTTTTAAATATGATGAGGAAGCAATAGCTATAGAAAAACTTTATTCTACTAAACATTTAATGTACAATCAACTTATGGTGAGCTAGACTCATAAAAATAATAACGCCGAAACGTACCTGAAATAGTCGATTTCAGTTGCAACGTGTATCAGGATTTGATTTTATACATGAATGTTGAATACAAAAGTTAAAGATATTATTGAAACAAAACTTCTTTTTCAATTTGTTGGAAGCATTTAATGAATTGTTATAATAAATTCATACAAATTTTCAATAATATTAAACGTTTTTAGTTTGACCGACAAATCTTCAAATGTTACTTAATGCAGGTAACTTTTTAAGAAAGGGCGATAAAACATAAAATAAAGTTGATTTGAAATCAATGTTAAATAAAAAAAACTGGGGGAGGGAGGCTGTCTTTGTAAAAATTTCGTATATAGAAGAACTTTATAGATTTAGGTTTTTAAATGGTATTTTTAGAACTAATTTGCGCAGGATTGATTTTACAAAAAAATGTTTTACAAGAAAAAATTCTAAGATGCACAACTTTTGTATTTGAAGTTTTTATGCTAATCGATATTTTTTAGGATTTAAGTTAAAAAATTCCCTTTTTTGACAAAATTGAGTGTTTTTGGCATATATCGTTAAAGAAAATTACGAAAAATGTTAGAGAAAAGAGCCCAGTAAATGTGTACTTCAATTTTATCTATCACTTTTCTAAACAACACTTTCATATGAAATCATATCCCAGCAAGATATACTCAAAAAACGATTTTGACTTATATTTCTTATACCATTCCTATAATATAACAAGTAATCACTACAAATCTAAGCTTGATCATTCAAAATCTCTTTAAGTTAGCAGTGGAACTTGATTATATGCATATATCCATATCCATATATTCCTTATTAATAATGCTCTATAATAAGGTTTTTAATTGCCCAAACCATGTTTTGGCGCTATTTTTAAGGTGATATATTTTTTTTATAATTTTGAAACATTATGACAAAACATTATGATAAAAATATTCTTACAACATTAAAAAAAAAACAGGAACCAGTATATACAGCCTATACTACCTTATATTCAATAATAAATTGAATAAAAGTTGCATCTAACTTTTCGTACACGGAAAGCCACTGGTCAATTACACCTACAAATATACAGTCTGCAACACTCGTTTACATAATTCACCGAAGTGAGTGTAAAGAATCACGGCGACGACGCGTTCTATTAGCAAATACCTATCATCAAGTATATAGTTTGCTCATAAATAAGTAAACGACATATACACACAAGCCCCTATTCGCACGGTACAGACGTACTCATGTGAAAGTTTAACCGTTTGAGGACAATTTCACTTAAAAGTCATAGCCATTGTCTCTTTCAACTCGTTGTAACAAAGGCAGCGCACTTTGTACAGTTCAATAGCTACTGCCATCAGAGATCTATGCGTTGCGATTTCCTGACACTGCACGACGTACAAACTCGCTTTAAAGTAAACGCATGCCTCGTCTCTATACAATATATTGAAATGTATATATACGCAAATCGAGCAAAAACGGGATCGCGGGATTATCAGCGAAATTCAAATCGCCTACGGAGGGATACCGTGTCAAGGTCGCGTATGTATATACTTTCGGATATACTATAGAGAGTAGGCCATTAGCTTGATTGAAAGGGTGCGCGCAAAAAAAAAACGCGTGATTTAGTCGCAGCTGTTATGCGCGAATGTCTCATTAGTGTGGTCAGGTATAAAAATAGCGATGGTTTTTTTCTTCAATTTTGCGGTAGTGTACGCGGTTATGTATATCTGTTGCAATTGTTATATGTGCGAGGATGGTCAAGGTGCACTTTGATGATAGGAGACGATGGCGAGCACGCGTATATTACGTGGAGGAGGATAGTGGTTTTTCAGCTGATGTTTTATTCATCGGTGCGGGTCGTATAAAATTTATAGGTACGGCTGTCATTAAGATTTCTGTGGTAATTATATAAGTGATCTACAAAATGGTCGCGCGGTCGATTGCATACGTGTATATATATATATGACGAAATCCATACGCGAAAAATTTATTGTGAATAAATATTTTTTTTCAAGGTCCACATGCCGGCCCTGGTTTGCCAAAAATAATATATAAGTAGAGAGAAAAGCAGCTTTAATTTAATATTTTTCAAAATTAAAAAATGTTAATTCCTTTAAAATCTCTGATAATTTTACCTTGTTTGTCGAAAAGGCACTAAAATACGAAAATCGAACAAATCGGCAGCTCAAGTTTTGAGCATGCATGTATATTATGCTTTCCGACGCTCACCTTTAAACGGTCAAAACTTTGTTAGAAATAGTATTACAGTAGTGTATGGTACAATGAGTATGCTCGGACGGTACATCTTTTAAAAATTTTTACTTACTTTCAAGGACGCAAAAATTTAATAAAATAACTTTTTTCATTAGTTTGTTTAGAATCTTCGCACCTTTTATATTCTTGCATAATGCTTTATAAGTATATATAATCAAAGTTTAAATATAAAAAAATAACCTATAGGCTAAAAGTTATTTTTTATTTTAAGTATAGAAAACTAACTGAGAAACTAACAAAACTTTTAACATTTAATAAGATTGCCAATAAATTTCAATCATAAAACTTATGATTAGTATGTTTAATCATTTATCAATATAATTTTTTATTTTTATTTAAATAAAATACCTAACAATTGTACTTGGCACATTATTGAAAGATTTTAAGGCTAACATATTACTACATTTCTCATCACTAATAAATTCTTATGTTTTAGGTATAATATAGTTGTAGACGCTCGTTTGACATTTTAAAAGTACTTTTTCGATTCCTGTTCATTGAATTTCTACTAATGGTATATATGTCAATGACTTTAATTGAAACAATTGTCGTATATTTCACTAAATAAAAAGACATCATCTGACATAACAGCAAGAACTTATTCACACAACAACGCCCACTCAACAATTGACACCTTTCATAGTGACCTGCACGGAAACGAAGACACCCATTTCCTTCCCATTCTCGCCTATCACTCCTTATCCATCTCCTCAGTCATAACAAAGAAAGAAAAGAAAAGTCCATCTCCCATCATACACGCCATTTCCACCTAAGACCGCGTATACCTGCCCCCTACTATAACCTTTCTCCCTTCCTCATATACATACACACAGCCAAGACGTCGTCAGGTGAACAGAGAGAGCGGGAGAGAGAGAGAGAGAGCTGGGCGCAAGAAAGCGCGTACAGCGACCCGGTGACCCGGTTCTCCATAGGGGCGCCCCTTCCTCAGGATTTGCATGCTCGATGCCCCTGCCGCGCGGGGCGAATAAATGACCCACGCACGCACACCACGCAACCGAGCCCCGAGAGCTAAGGAGATCCAATCTGACGCATTTCTATAGCCTGAGTGTGTATAACAGCCCATAGCGCGCACGCGATCGTCCTGAGTCGCCCTTACTACGCTATGTGTATATATAGGTACGTGGTGCGTGATAGGCACGTTTAGAGGAGCTCGGGTAGGGTGACACCCGTTGATTGTATACGAGGGAGGAGATATTTTGCTGCGTTGGTTCTTTACCAAAGACTAAGAAATGTTTGCGACCCATATTTTTTTATGTCGGGTTGGTGTTTGGGAACGAGGAAGTAGATTAAAAGGTGCGTGAGCGGGCGACGATGACTGAATTGTATAATGGACAATGACGGTGAGTAACGACGATTGCATCTTGATAAGGGCTGGGGAGTAAATCTTACCGTTGAGGTTTTAAAGGATTGGTATAGGTTGTATAAAAAACTGTCAGATCTGCTCTGGAAACATTAATTTGTTTTATTTCTGAAGAGACGGTTAGCTTTCGAGGTGAAAAAAGTTTTGAAATAATCGATTAAAGATTTTTTTTAATTTTATACTTTTTTCGAAATTACTTCGACAGCAGTTTTTTTCGATCACTATATAATCTACGTATATGGTCAACTCCCCCGTAAAAACTAATGGGTACTAATATACGTGGAAAACGGTCCTTTTCGGCGTTTATGTTCTGATTTTAGTATGCAATTGTATGTGCACCTATAAAAAGAGGTCTGAGTAAAAAAAAGTTAATACGCATTAATGGATTCATGTAAAACTCGTAACAATTAATAAAAGCAGTGTTTAACTACATTCACGGGGGTACGTATATACGACGCGGAAATACTTTCATAATCGCGTCCTAATTAGCGGCCGTTCAGAACAATTTGATTACGCTTATACATAAAAGTCGTCTTTTCGATGACTTCGCGTTATATTCTTGCGCTTTCAACCTACTTAAATTTTATCAACTTACTCGCATGGAAAATATTCTTGAGGTTTATTTTTCAAAGCGATTAAGCTGTAACTTTGTATCTTTTAATCTATGGCGAGCAATAAAATTAATATTATGCAACTATGACTGTTGTTTCTTTCGTCTCCAATGCGAACGTTTTCTTTTCTAACCAAATATCAAATAAAATTCAACCGTTATGAATTTTAACGTAAGAAAGCGATAAACTTAAGTTTAAGAAGTACTCTATACATACGCCTACATAATATATAGTTATAAATAATAATGAACTATTCGTGTATTATTTAAATTACAAAGCGCTTGAAAGTACTAAACAAATAAAATCATCGATTGAACAAAAACACATGTCTATATACAACTCAGACCTCTTCATTGTTCTCATATAACAGCCGTCTTTGCATAGGCTTCAAATTCGTTTAAAACAAATCCGCACTCTTCTATAATGCAGAAACAAAAAACCTTTGTGAGCGTAAAAGGGGCCAACTTGTAAAGTTCGCGTGCCTCGTCTCTCTCGGCGCTTTGCCGGAAACGTTCTCTATACCTTGCGTACAGCTTTAACTTTTTTTTTCTTCCTCGCGTATAGGTAAGTGTATAGCAGCTATGGTGAACAGTATAGCTAAGTTGGCTGACTTTTTTCCATTCGGCCGGTTCGCACGCGGTGGGTGATTAAATCATTTGCATCTTAGTTGCGCACGAGTAAAGCAGAATGCTTTTTTTCAAATGGAAATTGATGATGGTGGGGTCACATTGGTATATACGAGGTACGCGTGATGGAAATTGGCTGCAATCAGCGAGTTATTCGTCAGTGTTGCTTGATAAGTGTATAATTGATTGTGATGAATGTAAATTTGATTACGCGCGAATGACGTTTTTGTGAGGAAAGGCTACAACACTATGATGAGTTTAAAATGTTTTATTGCGTTTTTTGTGATTTAAGCAACCGTGAGAGTTCATGTGAAATTATCTTCTACATACGTATGTAAGATCGTATTTTTACTAATTAGTTTGTCATTGTACATATTATATTATATATTAGTTACGACTAGATGCATATAATCTTGTCAATAATTACATTTCTATTTTAATTTACTGCTTTATCTCCATACATTGTTTTATTCCGCGTTAAAGATAGGGCAAGTCCATATAGCTTTTAAAAATTCTATAAGAAATTGAAATCTTAACGGAAAAAAATCTTTGATAGTGCCGACTCTCTCTGTCTCTCCTACCCTTATGATTAAAATAATAGAAGGCTTTTCAAAGTGTAGATCACTCTAACACGGGACCTTCATCAAAACTTAATTTAAGCTCACGTCTACGTTCATAAAAACGATTTCCTTCATTAGACCTTTACACCTAAATCTTCTTCTTTTCCAAAGACCGCAATCACACACGTCTGAGCCATCACTTAAATTTAAATCCATTAGTGTACCCGTAAAAAGCCTCTCAATGCCAGCCTTATACCCATCACACGTATTATAGATCAACCGGCACCACATAACGTCTTTTAAAATTACACGATCTACCTCGCACCTCAACCCATTCATCGCAAGCATCATCATCGTGCAAATATACATACTCGCGTAAAGGCGCACCTTAACCGTCCACACCCAAGAATCCTTGCTAAGAATAAAGCCGCCTAATCACGTAGTCACACAATGGCGATTAAGCGAGGAAAAAGCCAGTATAGCTGTGGCCAGTAGGCACGAGTGATTAGGGTCACGCTTAGGAGGGGTTCGCGCGCGCTTTCGGGAAAAAAAAAATCTGCATACGCGATCGATCGCGACCCACAAATCCTACCGCGTGCTCACTCTCTTTCTGTCCTCAGAGACGTTTGTACGATGGGAGGAAGTAGGTGCGGGTGATGCGCTGTGGTTACACATATACGTGTGTGTGTGTACACGCACACACTTGGGTTACATGTCGTGACCGTTTTGTTGGGCGAGTAAAGGGCCGGCCGTTAATTGGCCGATCGCGGCCGCGGCCCGGAAATGGGCGAATTCCGGTAGGTAGGCTGGGTGTAAGGGTTCGGGAAGATTGTATAAAGAGGTAAAAAAGGGATGTAACTGTTATTAGAAGAGGTTTTAGAGAAGATTTGAGGGATTTGCAAAGTTGAGCGAGTTGTATATGGTTATGATTGAGAAGTGAATCATAATATGTTAGTAAACGTTGATGTAAAACGAGTTGTTGCGTTTGGCGATATTTTTTTTATCAAAATTAATCCTTTGTGGGTAGAGTTTCAATATTTTCTTGGTTCGATTCATCAACACCTGTGAAGTTTAACCGTCTTAAATGATTTTATTCATCCTGACAAGCTTATCATACAATCGTAAAAAATGAAACAATAAAATCATCTGAATCAGTGAAATAAAATAATTACATTTTTTTTTAAATTAAGTAATAATTAATTTTCAAAAACAAAGATTCTACATTTCAAAGTAGAAATCCTACAGATATTTTTGAAAGTAAAACAAATTGGCCAGTTTACAATAAAACCAACTATAAGAAATGTATAATTAACAAACTATTTTTTTCCGTGTAAATAAAAAAATTTTTTCCTCTTCTTTAATCTTTTCAAGCTGTTAAGATATTTCATCCGTTTAAACTTTATTCATACGTTCTTTAAAATTCCCAAAAGGTTCGGCGAAACATATTTCCTAAGATAAGCGCATTTAGTATTTTAAAGTCATTATATAAATAGCAGAATTATGAAAACAATTGTTACTCATTTAAAATGATTTAAAATTTTAGAATAGGAGAATTAATCATTTGTTTTGAAATTAAAAAAACAATTATAAGTAAATAAATAATTAAAACACTAACCTAGTATCGAAAACTTTTAATAATTTTTATGACTCAAATTTATAATTAATAAATTTCTAGGAATCTTCATTTATCTTGAATTCTTGTAATCGAAATAAAGATCAAGTTAAAATGACATCATTATTTTTTTTAAAAGAGTTAAAGTTATTTTGTATAATTAAAAAAGTCTGAATTAATAATGACATATGTGCTTCTTCAGCAAAATATGTATAACAGAACGCAACCAAAATACTTACTTCTTACGCAAACAAAAAAATAACTCTCAGCTTACTCAAACTCCGACGTCGGTAAAACAGTTCCCTACCGGATCTCTGAAAATTCCATACAACTCATTTACCAGCCGCGCTTACCATCAATGTGCGAGCCATCGCAGTGAGAACACGTGTGAGCTTCGCTCATTCGACATTACTTTTTACAAAATCTGCATCTAACTACGACTAGCCCGTGCAAAAGTTCGCGCTACATAAGTATACTTTTATAATTAACATCGGAGATAACGATCGAAAGCGAGCGACCGATCGGGATTTACATGATCCGGAATGATGGAACGACTGGTCATAGGCGCATGTATATATTCATACACGTATATACCCACACTCAAACATATAGAGAAGTTGCGGGGCGCAAGTTGTGACCTAGTTTTCGGTCACGAATTCACATCGTTAATTCTTTTTCACGTGTAACTCGGATATTTCGTTCGACTTATCGGTCGCGCGACGCAGGGGACGATAAGAAGACGCGCGTAAGCCGCGACTGCGACGGCGGTGTATATTTTCTTTTTATAAGTATAGGCGAGGGCGCTTTACAGAGGCATCGTCGCGCGCAATCGTGAATTGCTGGACGTTGGACTATTTTAGCGGCTGTTTCCGGAGTGCGCTTTGATTTATGCTTAACTGATTTGGATTTGACAGGATTTAAAGAGACGTGGAAGTGTCGTGGAAATTGGAGCAGATTTTTATGCATTTCGAAGTGTAAATAATTTTTTTTTTTAAGGAAGCGAGAGAATGGTTGACGTTAAGATCAAGGTCTTTGCAGAGCTTGGGGGTTCGTGATTTTAATTGATAATGGAAATTTATTAATGATACCTTTTATCGTATGGTTTATATGAGCAATTGTGTATGAAATTATATTATATAAATTGTAAATTATATAAATAATCGGTAATTAAAACTTTTATGCAATGAATTAAATTCGTTTAATGGAATGATAATCAAGAATTTATTATATTACTTTATTAATAATTTTGTGAAATATATTGAAAGTATATTTAGGTATTATTTCGAAAAATTATTCATAATGATGATTAGTTAGAAATATATCATATCATATAGTGAGGATCATCAGATACTATATGTACGCATTACAGTGTGACTTATTATAAGCATCATGATGGAAGCTTGCTATAGTGGCCACCAAAGGCGCGCTCACGACTCAGGACTGTCTATAACGACAACCTAACCTGTGCGGGGATGTAGCTCAGTGGTAGAGCGTTCGCTTTGCATGTGAAAGGTCCCGGGTTCGATCCCCGGCATCTCCAATTTTTTTTGCATATTCAAGTCGAATTTTAATGCCAGGCATTTTTTATATTCAATACTTTCCATTCTTTTTGTTCATTTTAGCGCAATATAAATAAATTTTATTAAACGTTTATAGTAGTTATAGTTTTTATTTCCTTGCAGTTAAGTTTGAAGACAAACATTTTATCATGTTAACAGTTGTTATGGTAATAAAAAAATTGCTTTTATCGTTATTAATAATTTTATTAATTAATGAAATTATATAATGCACAAGTAACATTTATCTTGTCAAATATAATGTTAGAATTTGATTTATACAAATTTATCTTGATTATATGCAAAAATAATAAATAAAAAATTTGTCATTTGTAATGTACATTATTTAAGGTAAATGACTGATAATGGCTCTTACAATTACAGACTATCTTTGTCGAGAAAATTTAACTTTCTTATTTTATTTGTTTATTAATAATTACTTTTGTTAAATAGCAACTTCTCTACTATGTTGCAATAAAATTTTCTTATGCACCAAGCACAGTCAAACAATTGATTTTTCGTTAAATTGTCGCATTAGAAAAAAAAATTATTGATACTCAGCTGATCAATATCGACTGTAAGCAGATTTAACAACATTGCATGAAACGCACGACATTTTCTTGTTCAATGCACTGTAATCAATCACGTTCAATGCATTTTAAATGACTAAGTACAAGGTTAAATGGCATGTAATAGCAATTCTTAAGAACTTTGTTTACAAACATTTGCACTTCTGAAGTTTTCTCGATCGTATTTCATTAATAAAATCGGCTTTAATTTATACAAAATGTTCAACATTGTGTTTCTCCGACGCAACTAATAAAAGTTAGAAAAATAAAAAAAAATTATTTATTCAAGTAATCAAAACAATGCAAAAAGAATTATTTGTTATACGTTCTATATTCTTTATATCAAGTATTATTGAAATCCGTATAAAAAACTTTTACTAAAATTCACTTAATAAAATGCGATCCGTGTAATCAAGGAAAATCTACTAACTGAAATCTAATTATTTTGTCGAATTATAAAAAAAGTTTTTACGCACGCCTCATTAAAAATTCAGTTGACAAAAGTTCGTAAATAAAAATAAGATAGGCTCGAGTCGTAAAAAGTTATCTTTGCAGTGCTAAATAAAGCCTTTAGTTTAAAATGGCCATTAAAGTCAGTGCACTCTTGAAGCCGCGTGAATGTTAAATATTGATTAATGCAAAGTAAACACACGAGGTTTGGCAACACATTCACTTCCAGCCCGCTAAGGGCTTTAAGTTATGTGCTTCTTACAAGCATTCCTTTAAGTCTTTCAGTCACGAGTTTTTGCCTTTTTAACGCTACTCTAATAACTTTCAACGTAAAGTTAATTAATCCTCTCTTCTCTCTTAGTATGGCATACCATATAAATACGTAAATTATATATATATATAATTTTTCGTAATATAGCTGACCGTCAATTTTGTAATGATTTACATAACAAATAAACGGAAAATGTAGTTATAACGTCAACCCAATAATTGCGTATTAGACACGTGATAAAAATCGTTAAAATTGTCTCCGATAAAACATGAAAGGTGAGCTTTAACATTACCAAAAAATCATTCTAAAATTCTCCTATACTTGAAATTCATGGAATTTTCCATCGCCATAAACCCAGAAAATTTATTACACAAATATAAACAACCGAAAAAAGGTCCCTTCGCTTATCTACATATACGCATCCCAGCCCAAGCAAAAAAAAGAACTCCAACCCTCATTTCCCCGTCGTCTCAACTCACCGTCTACCGGAACGATCTCTCCTACCCTCAGCCATCGCATCGTCGTCGGCGCTGCGGTCCGCAGCAGCTACCTTCTATATATATGCAAGCTGTACAAACTTCGATCGTGCACGGCGGCCGGTGTCACAGGCCTTGCTTGCCTTGCGGCGCGCCGAATCACCTATATCCCTACTGGCACACACACACAGTAAGACTGCACATACCGCAACAACGTCTCCTCGACGACGAGGACGCGCGAGCGCGAGCCGCGACGCCACTTGGCGCCTACTACACGACTGATGCGGCCTCGTAGTCGTCTACGTCGTCGTAGCGCCCGCGTGCTATCGCTCTATATGTATATATATAACACGGTTCTTTAATGAGCGATAGAGGGCTGGCTCTACACCTGCGCACACCTGCGCGAGTAAGAGAGAATAGGGTTGCTGCTACACGTGCGCCTTATATAGCTATGCGCCTTTTTCGCGAACGCGGGTGGTGAGAGGGTGATGGAGAGAGTTAGAGAGGGAAAGAAAGCGTGGAGGTATGTGTAAGGTGAAAGATTATATAGGTGTGTCGAATCATTGTGGGAGGGCTGAGCGGAAGCTCATAGTGGTGCGAAAGGTATAAAGGTAGTAATGTACATGGAAGAAAATAAATATATATATATAAGAATAATTGTATACTGTTCGCACATATACTTGATGTTTAGAGATTAGAATAGATAAGTTCGTTTTACTTGTTCAACATATAACGAATACCTACATAAATACGAGGCATTAAAGACGAGTTATACGTAGAAATATGTTACTTTTGTTAAACTGAGTATTTCGTTCTAATACGTTGAAACGGTGGTAAAACAAATGCAGTTTCTGCTTTTGTAAAATTGACACTTTTAATGCACACTCCTTTTTGATGAAAAGGAGGTACGACATTTTAATTTATAAAATTTTAGGTTGTTTCAAATGTTATTTCTACTATAAACTAAAGTTTTTGTTACTTACAAAACAGTTGATTTAGCTAATACAACTCGTAAGCAAGCTCGTAATATGCACTGCAAACTCCAGTGCATATGAAGCTTGTAATTAGTCTGGTGGCGAAGATAATTACCTGCGGAGTTGAAATGGAAAGCGGATTGGGAAAATAACTTCCTTCGGGCATGTATGCGTTTTTGTTTATGGGGCCCCTGAATGATACCCTGCGAATTTGCCATCCTAAAATTTTGCAGGTTGTAACTTACATGTCTAACCGTTATTCGATTTAAATAGCGTAATAAAATACCAGGTAAAGGGGACAACAAATTTTGCAGGTTCAGACTTGTTCATGAGTCGTAAATCATTAGTAGGTCGACAAATTTTAAGGTACTCAAAATTCGATATTTCAAATCATATTTATAAAAGAAATTTTTTAATTCAATATTTGCGTTAATTTAGTAAAATAATAACATTTAATAATAATATGAACTTTTCATATAAAATAGATTGTAAAAATAATCTTGCGAAGAATCTGCATTTAGAAAGTCAATGTGACTAATGATAGATAATAACCACTCGCGAAGAGTTCAGAGTTACGTAATTTTGTAATAGTCTTCATAATGTCAATGCCAATGCTAAATTAGGCCTTAATGAAAGTAAAATATAATAATCTGTAACTTTATATTAAAACTGACAAAGGTTATAGTTTTAACTACGATTTTTTCATGGTGCCGAAATTATTTTTTAAATATTTACAAGATCTATATTATATTATTATCCCTGGTAGAAATTTTTCATGGTCAGAAAGTTAGTAAATGACTATACTAAAACTATTTCTACCTTATCGATGCCATGGTTTTTATTTATTACATTCATTTCAAAATATTTATTCAAAAAAATATGATCTCTATAAGGCGTTTTTTTATCTCATAATTATACCGAGAAAATTTTTTAATGAATCCACCTAAATATTTATAACATTTTTGTATCAAAAAATGTAAATTTATGTATATTAATTTTCCAAAATTAAAATCTCGTTAGAAGTATTGTTGGAATCATATTGAGTAAGGTCCTCAAAAAGTTATGAAGGAAAAAAGTAATTTACATTTAATAAAAAAGTACAATAGCTTGTTACTTTCAAGATTTTTTTCTTTAATTAAAAATAGTACGATTTATTCAAAATAGTTAAATAAGTTTAATTTGTTTTTGCTAAGAAATGAGAGGATGTGGACAGAATAATCTTTTCAGCGATGGTATAATATATTTCTAGTTTTTGCTTATCTTATAGTGCAATAATCTATTTCTTTTCTAAATAAATGTTTTTCTTTCCGATCAACGTTTAAATAATATTTATTACACGAATTTACTAACAGTTATGTCACGATGAAATTGTTAAAGTTCTTATTGAGAATATCAAATACATAATGATTAATTATTCTTCTATATATTTAATACAATTATATAAGAAATAAAAATCTATCTAAATAAAATACTCGAAATGATTTTGGCATATTATCTTTATTCCGTAGGAACACGCAGCTTACAGTTCGATCGGCAATTAATCTGTTAAAAATCACTCGGTATTTATTAATACAAATAGTTCAGTAATGCCAAAGCCATTGCCAAGTACATACACGCTGCTTACCAGACAGTCACGTGCAATGAGTAAATCGATATGAAAGCAATTTAATATTACGCGACAGCACGCCGGGAAAATAGAACTGCCGGCAAGGTACCTAATATGTGAAGACACTTTTTTTTTTATATTTGTCTATACGGCACGTGTAAGTACGGCTTTAAAGCGTACAACCCATTAAATCGCTGTGTTTGATTAATGTTGATAGGAGCATTGTGCATTTGAATATTGTATACTTCAACGAAAAATTAATTTTTTCATATTTACATGTATGAATGTATGCTTAAATCATTATATAAATTTTGTACATTAAATAAAGAAAACAAATTATGAATGCTATAACAGAACGTAATTAGTAAAAGTACCTAATGAATGAGATTCAATAATTCAATTTAATGAAAGTACTTGCAGAAAAACAATTATTGATAATTTTATTACAGCGCAATGAATGCCAACAAACCAAGAATAGTAATTAAGCAACTATTTTCTTATTGATAACTTTTAAACAGTTGTTTGGATTACGTAAAATTAGAATTAAAATTCTTTATGGAAAATAATTGTTGGATAAAAAATTCAATACTATTCTTTCACATTGAACAGAGACGATATTATGAAAGTGTGTAAACCCAACGAAAGAGTAGTTTTTGTCCTTGTATTTAGTCGATTTTAAACTTCCAAATAAGTTTCTGACTTTGTACTTACATACAGTGTACACAGTTTTATTACTTGATAAGCATTATTTAATTATATTGGTTAAGTAGTACATCCAGAAGGAATCTTTATTTTATAAACAGTTGAAGTTTTTTATGAACAGTAAGTAAAGTGGATTTCAATTCAGTTTTAGTTATACGTTCTGTAAAAAAATATGTTTATCATTTTGTACCCGAAGAAATTTCTCCCACCAACAACTATGAAAAATCATTATTTTTATATATTAACGTTAGACTTACTACAGCCATGAACGTCAAGATAATTTTTGATGATCTTTCACGCTGTACATAATTTTATCTCTAATTGTTGGATTTTCTTGAATTTTTTGTGGTATTCTCTTTTCTTTGTCTCCTTTTATTATTTAATAAATTAACTTTCAAACATTTATTTGGATAAATGCAATTGCCACGCCTTTCATATAAATAAATATACTATATACTAAGAATTATTTTTTAGTGATTTTATTAGTATTGCTATGAGATATACTCTTCGAAAAATTAGATCAAAATGACAAAAATGCAGATTCCTAATTATCGATATTACAATTTTTATTTAGTTAAATCATTTTTAAACATTTTATCGTATATATAAATACTATACTCAGAATTGTTTTATAGAGCCATTCTATTAGTATTTTTATAAGATATTGACGTAAGCTCAGTCGGTAGAGTTTGGGAGAAATAAATGAACAGAAACAAATAAGTTTAAAATAATATTAAATCTGACGGTAGAGCGTGTAAAAGAAAAAAACAACTAAAATAAAATAAAATAATCCGCGTATAAAAAAATAAATGTGCGTGAGTCTCCCGTGTGGAGAGGT